>CAUYPK010127072.1:0-131572 GCA_963574355.1 Loris lydekkerianus | reverse complement strand
AAAAAAAAAAAAAAAAAAAAAACTTGTTGGGCAGCACCTGTGCTCAGTGGGTAGGGCACTGGCCCCATATATTGAGGGTGGCATGTTCAAACCCAGCCTCAGCCAAGCTGCAGCAAAAAAAATAGCCAGGTGTTGTGGTGGGTGCTTGTAGAGACTGAAGCAAGAGAATCACCTAAGCCCAGGAGCTGGAGGTTGCTGTGAGCTGTGGTGCCACAACACTCTATTACGGGTGATAAAGTGATACTCTGTCTCTAAAAAAAAAAAAGTTGTTAATGAAAAAAAAGGCTATGTTAACTAGTTTGATTTAAGTATTTCAGATTGTATGAATTGTTTATAAAACCAGCACATTGTACCCCATAAATGCATTAATGTACACAGCTATGATTTAACAAAAATAAATAAATAAATAAGAAATCAAAAAAACAAAACAAACAAAAAAAAAGACCAGCCTGAGCAGGGGTGAGACCCCCATCACTAAAAAATAGCTGGGCGTTGTGGTAATGCCCGTAGTCCCAGCTACTTGGGAGGCAGAGGCAAGAGAATGGCTTGAGCCCAAGAGTTTGAGGTTGCTGTGAGCTACGATGTCATTGCACTCTACCCAGGGCAAAAAAGTAGGACTCTGTCTCAAAAAAAAGAAAGAAAGAAAGAAAGAAAGAAAATATATGTCGAGTGAAAAAACAATAATTTCACTTAATTTTTAAGTAAGCACAGTGCTTCCTAATGGAATGTGTGTATCTGTTGAATGCTACACAATTTATTGAATTTGGAATCAGATTTTCTCTTCCACTGTGACTTTTGCACCACACTTGTTTCCATCACAGCAACTGCTGAAAAGCAAGCTTTACAAAGATAAGATACAGAGCACAATCTAATGCTGAAACTGTGATTTCCCTCAAGCTGATAGTTTGCACAGTGTTTCTCTCAAAAATTTAAAATTTCTCATGGCAGCCCTGTGAGTTTGCTATGATGCCCTGAGGTGACTGAGGTCACTTTGGGAACCAAGTTATAGGTGTCATATCATTTGATTTTGGAGGATGAAATATGTGGATGCATGTAAAGAATCTGGCTTGGGGTATGCCCCTAACCTGGCACTTGCTACTGTTCTTCTGTTCAACCAGTTTTCTGTAGGTTATATGGATTAATAAGGAAGAAAAGCATGTTTTTCTTTTTTAGGGAATTAAATGCTGCCAATACTTGCCGTTTTGAACGCCTAACAAAGCAGTGGCTATTACAAAATGAAGTGCATGCCTATAAGAACCTCACAATTAAGACACAATAGTGAATAATCACAATTAAGTAATAAAGTAGTACAGGATTTCAAAGGAGTAGAAAATGAGAGTGGTATGTGAGGAGGCAGAAGCTACCTGGGCCTTGACAGATGAACAGCATTTACAAGGGGTGAGGGAGGAGGGGTGCTCTCAAATAAAGGAACTTGGCCAGTGCGATCCCCCGCCCCCCCATGCTTTCCACATAAGGCCAATGGACTGGCCTCTGGGAGAGTATCCACATCCACCCTGCCCTTAGTACCTTCTCCAACTTGGTGAAGACCAGAGCACTCACAGACACTGTTGCAGACTTAGCCTTTTGTAAGGGCGTTAACTCCGCAAACATTCTTTGCCTATTGCATACATGAAAATTTCCATAATAGGAATGTGAGCTGAACTGTGAGAACACTCCGAAGGAAAACATTCATTTCATCCAGTATTCCCTGAAGAAGCTCTGGGAGGAAGTGCTGCTTGAACTGAGCTTCAGGAAGATGCACATAGGTAGTTTAAAAGATGCCATCATAATAGTTCAACAACTCACTTGTGCAAAAATGCAGCTTTATTTTTTGATTTAGCTTCCACTTCAGCTGATAGCAGAACACGTGGTCTAGCCAAGTCATACTAATCTAATCATTGTCAGGCAGTTTTGGTTTTTTTTTAACTGAGAATTTAGGCTCGAAACATTTAATTGTACTCCCACAAATGCCTCCTTTACCTTCCTTCATCACAATGGCATCCTGAGCTCTCCTCTGTCCTCGCAGAAATCCCCTAGGTGTATCTCGCCTTCCTGCTTTCTGTCTGGGCCTCATCCCTGCACTGCCCCTTTCCAGGATAGTTCCTCTTGTCTAGGGCTCCAGATGTAACTCCTCTTGTCTGGTCTTTGATGTGCACTGTCTTTTTTCTTTTTTATCTTAACCTGCTGGGTGAGATGTATTTGACACTTCATAAAATTTTCTAGTTTTAAATGTACGATTCAATAAGTTTTGACAAGGGCATACAGTGTCATAACCATCACCACAGTCATGATGTAGAACCGTGCTGTCTGCCAGAAGTATAACATGATCCACACTCGAATTCAGATTTTCCAGTGACTACATTTAAAAAAAAAAACATTAGAAATATACATGTATCAAAATATCACTCAATATCCCATAGACGTATACAACTATTAAATATCAACCAAAAAGTAAAGGGGAAAAGTATTAAATACAAAAAAAAGGTGAAGTTCATTTTAATAACATTTTTATTTAACTTAATATAGCCACATAGTATCATTTTAACATGTAATAACATAAAAATACATTTTTTCACATCATTTTTTGGAAATAGCTCAGTTCAGATAATACATTTTATCAAAAACATTTGATTTGTATTTAGATCCTATAAAGCTCACAGGTGAAAAACAGATTCAAACACCCAACGTGTTTCAGACCTATTTACAAGTTTTCCATAACAATCTTTAATTTTTATTATATTTGATTAAATTTAAATTATATATAATTAAAAGCTCAGTAGCCACGTGTGGCTTGGGAGCTTCCATATTGAGCAGCACAGAGAAGTTTTCTATTGCTCTGAAGAGTCACCTCCTGCTCATTTGAAAACAATCCCATTCTACCACTGTTGGGCAATTGCACTCAACAATCTATCATTTGTCTCGGTACGTTTGCCTTTTCTATTATGACATATGAACGAAATAAGACAGCATCAAGCCTTTTATTTTTCACTCCTTTCAGTTACTACATAGGTTGTAAGATTTATCTGTGTTGGAATTATCAGTAATTTCCTTTTAAATGATTTGTGGTTTTACATTGTATAGATGTGCTGCACCATTCACGAGCTGGTGGGCGTTTGGATTAGTCAGTTTGGGGCCACTATGAAAAAAGCTATTAGGCATATTCAACTGTAAACTTTTTGTGGACATACGTTTTTATTTCTCCCTCATAAATATCTAGGAGCAGATTGAATTGTGTGTATTTAATTTTATAGGGAACTATCAAATGTTCTCCCAAATACTATTTTGGATTCCCACTAGCAAATAGAATTCTAGCTGTTCCACACCCTCACTAATGCTTGAGAGTTAGTTTTAGCATTTATAGCAGGACTACAGTGGTATTTCATTGGGGTTTTAAGTTGCATTTCCCTCATGATTAATAATGTTGAATATATTTTCAGGTATTTGCCCTTTATCTATCTTCTTTGATGAAGTGTCTGTCCAAATATTCTGCCCCTATTTTTATCAGGTTTTCTTTTAAGTATTAAATTGTAACAATTGTTTTAAATAGACTCAATATAAGTTCTTTATCAAATATATTTTATATGTATTTTCTCCAGTCTTGGCTTGGGTATGACGTGTACATACCTGTTCCTTATGTGAACATTAGTCTGCTGGTGCCAACTGTGGTCTTGTCATGGCCTCCAGTACCACGTCCCTGTACTCATTTTGATTCCTGGCACCTTTGGGTTCATCAGTGTGTTCTCAACTGCTTCTACTTTTCTATCAAGGATCTGTAGTCAATTTTAGTAGTCTCTTTCATAATTAGCCTGTACTGAGGCTTCAGGATTTCAAGCAGATGTGTTCTTCCAATTTATCTGAACAGTTGTTACAGCCATCACTCAGGCACCATATTGGTTAGACATGAGGTTTCTCCAAGAAACTTAAAACCTTTCTAGGCTCCGGCAGTGCCTGTGGCTCAAAGAAGTAGGGCACCGGCCCCATATACAGAAGGTGGCAGGTTCAAACCTGGCGTTGGCCCAAAACTGGAAAAAAACAAAACAAAACAAAACCTTTCCAAGGTCTATTCCTAGGCTTGAGGCACTGCTGTATGTGGAATTTCCCAAAACCTATACGTCGTTTCTGGTACATATCTGCCTTTTCCTGGTCTGGACTTGATGACATTATCAGAGACCGAGTGGAAATATTTAATCTCTAGACGTGCCATTCTGATAGTCCTGCCACTTGGCCAAACTTCAGTCTCTTTTCATAACAATGTTCTCATGCAATCAACTTGCATTCTTTCCGTTTCTCTATCACAGAATAAATGCCAACTTTTCAATTGTCCAGGAACTCCTAATCACTATTTACAGCCAAGCTTTTGATCATCAGAAATTCTCCCCCCACCCACTTTTCAGGCACTAGAATCTTACATTTATTTAAAAGTCATAATATTAATATCCTGTTATAAAAGCCTAGTTAGAAGGCTCGGCGCCTGTGGCTCAAGTGGCTAAGGCGCCAGCCACATGCACCTGAGCTGGCAGGTTCAAATCCAGCCCAGGCCCACCAAACAATGACAGCTGCAACCAAAAAATAGCCGGGCGTTGTGGCAGGTGCCTGTAGTCCCAGCTACTTGGGAGGTGGAGGCAGGAGAATCGCTTGAGCCCAGGAGTTGGGGGTTGCTGTGAGCTGTGATGCCACAGCACTCTACCCAGGGTGACAGCTTGAAGCTCTGTCTCAAAAAAAAAAAGCAAAATCTAGTTAGAAATTCATACACAAAGAATATAGTACTTCAATCTTTCTGTCTCTGCCTTCTCTTTGAGTTCAGTGCACAAAAAATATCTATTGCCTGAATGATAGGTCCAAGGAAGACAGAGAGAAATCTCTTAATTCTACAATGTATTATCCTACTATAGTTGTTCTCAGTAGCTAAGTCTCTGATAGGACAGTTCCTACAGAAACAAGAGTATCACTAATGACTTAGAGCCAGAAAAGCCCAGGACATATTTGGAAAATGACAGTCACATTGATTGTTATGTTAACCATGAAACTGATAGAACCTACCATTTGGTCATACCACTTGGTACCATGTGCCAACTTTCACTTAAGTGGTTTGCTTCTATTATTAAGTAAAATAGTTATTATTTTCATTTTGCTATAGAGGAAACTGAGTGTTTTGATATTAAAAAAAAAATAAAAAGAATAGGGTATAAGAAAGGAATTAGGGGCGGCACCTGTGGCTGAAAGGAGTCGGACGCCGGCCCCATATGCTGGTGGTGGTGGGTTCAAACCCAGCCCCAGCCAAAAAAAAAAAAAAAAAGAAAAAGAAAAGAAAAGAAAGGAATTAGAAAATAGGAGAGAGGAAGGACAGAAAAAGAGAAAGAGAGTGGCAAGGGAAATGGTGGTATTTGGCAGGGTGTTTTGGCCACACCTGTGACTCTAGGAGAGCCAGGATGGGTGAGTCCCTCCAAGTCAGGAGCTCCTTACTAGCCTGGGCAGAAGGAAGGCCCCACCTCCACCAAATAAAAAAAATCTGCAATATGTCACAAGGGGAAAACTAGCAATACCTTCTTTCCAAAGGCCAAAGCTAGGACAGCCTAGACCATGAGCTCATGGCCTCCATCCAGACCAATGTTGTAACCCCCCAGCTCTCAGAGAAAAGAAAAAAAAAATTTAAAATAGATAAAGAAAATTAAAAATACAAATATATAAGATAAAGAAAAAAAGGGATATCTTGTATGAGAAATTCATGTGAGAGAGATGAGAAAAGTAGAAAAAACTCTAACAAAAGAGGGAGAAAGGAGAGAAAAAAAGAAAGAATAAAAGAGACTGAAAAACCATAATAAAAACTGAGGAGCTCTTGCTGTTAAAGAAAGTAAAAATGAAAAATAAAAATACAACCAAACAAATAAAAACAAGAATACCACTCATAACAAAAAGAAAAAAAAAAAAACTGATGAAATTGAGAATAGGAGCAAAAAATGAAAAAAAAAAAAAAGTATATATAAATATATATTACAATATATTTCCTGGACACCTGGTGGCACTGTGGTTTTAGGAGCCAGAGGACACACACCCCGGTTTTGCTGTATCAAATGGGAACCAGATGTTACTCTCTAGTTGCAGAGGAGACCTGGTCCTGTCTTCTGACTTATTTGCCCTCACTTAGGGTCTGGTTACTTCGTCAGCATTCAGTCCCCATGTGATTGGAGTCCTGAAGCTCTATCCAGATTTCTTAGGAGGCACATCAAACAGTGCCCCATTGCAATGAAGTGGCCTTCTCAGGGGTGCAGGAGTTGCTCAGTTCACTCCCAGGATGGTTGCCCAAGCTCAGCAGATGCTCCAGAGCCAGTAGTGTACTAGGACCCTGCTGACAATTCCTCTTGCACAGCCTTCTAACAGTGGCAGTGCCTGCTAGTAACCAAGATGATGGGGTATTCAATCCCAGAAATTTAACACTGTTCAAGTCCACTTACTTGTTTAAACCTTCCAAGGTAGATCCAGAGACCAGCTCAGTCCAAATAAAAAAACTGCTGGACAACCTTTTTCTGTCCCCAATCCTCCATAGGATGCCTGGAGTGGCAGCCCCTGCCTATACCCAGGCACTTGCCTTCTGTGCTGGTTTTCCTCAGCTTTAGATCTCCTTGCTGGCTCCCAGAGTCCCCCTCTGTTTCACTGTGCCCCTGGAGTGATGTCCCTTGGTAGGTCCCCCCAGTCAGAGATGACTGGAGTTTTCTTTCCCCTGTCTTACTGCAAGTGGCTAGTAAGGAGATATCTCTATCATCTTGTTCTGCCCCACTCAAGAAGCATTTTGACAGAGTTGATTCTCAATAAATATTTGAAAGAGAGGAAGGGAGGCTCAGTGCCTATAGCTCAGCAGCTAGGGTGCCAGCCACATACACCAGAGCTGGCGGATTCGAATCCAGCCCAGGTCTGCCAAACAACAATGACAACTACAACCAAAAAGTAGCTGGGCATTGTGGTGGGTACCTGTTGTCCCAGCTTTTTGGGAGGCTGAGGCAAGAGAATCGCTTAAGCCCAAGAGTTTGAGGTTGCTGTGAACTATGACACTAAGGCACTTTACCAAGGGCAACATACTGAGACTCTGTCTCAAAAAAAAGAGAGAGAGAGAGAGAGAGAGGAAGGGGAAGAAGTGAAGCCTTTTAGGGACAGAGGAAATGATTCTGAGATGCCTGTGGAATATGGAAATATGAGATCTCTGAGTTAATAAAACATGGGATCATACATCAATTCATGTTTCTTCTGTGGTTTAAGCTCTTCAGAGACTTTCTATAACACTTTGGATTTTGTTCTAATATCTTAAAATAGCCTACAAGCCTCGTGTATTGTTGTTACCTTTCCGATTTCACTTTGGGTCATGCTCTCTCTCCCTCCCCCACTTTGGCCCAATCTTTCAGTGCTTAAACCTTCCAAGCTTTTTCCTGTTTGGGGATGTTTGTACACCTATCCTGTTAATGTGCCGTCCCTCCATTACACCAACTCTACATAGCTGGATTCTGTGAATCAGCTGAAATGTTACCTCCACGGAGAGCCCTTTTCTGACCATTTTGTGCAAGTAAGTCTCTCCCCTTGCATTATCCTTTCTCTAATTTCTGTTCATTATCTTCAGAGGCTATTAGATTATTAAGTAAGAAATGTCCAATTTCTTTAAGGACTAAGTTTAGTAGTTGATATCTTTGACATTTCACTTTGACACTTCTTGGTTTTTGTTTTTTATGAAAGTACATCGTCATTCTTTCAAATGAACATTTTGGTTTGTGATTATCTTTCAAAAAATATTTAGAGCAATTTTTGTGAAACCATGGATAAATAAAAAAAAATTGTGTTATTTTTTAATATGAATTCCATCATAGAACCAATGCAAAGCAGACAGTTCAAATTATCAATGAAGTATTTGGGAAGGATGTGGCTAATGATCACACAGTATATTTATGGTTTGAAAAGTTCCATTCTGGTGAATTTAATCTTGAAAATGAGCCATGTGGACAACCTAAGACCAAGGTGGATAATGATGAGCTGAAAGTATAGTGCAAGCAAATCCATCTCAACCCACTCATGAATTAGCAGAAGTGATAGTTGGTGTAAACTCCGGTGAATGGCGTGGATGACAGAAAGTTTCCAAGTCCAGTTTCTGTAGTGCAATCACCATTCTATGAGCAACAGTATTGTCTTACAGGAAAATTAGCCCAAATCTATTGGCCAATCTCAGCTGCTTAATCACAAGCATCCTCAGCATTTCATCCAATTGGTTTCAGTAGACATCTGCTATAATTGACCAAGTTTGATGAAGCTGCCGTGGATAATACCTGTGCTGGACCACCAAACAGACATTACCTTTTTGACATTTGATGTTACTATCAAACGATATTGGACCATTTGATGCAAATTTGCAAGGTAAAAAAGCTGGATAGATGTGTCCTGCATAAATTAAATGATTATCAGAAGAGAAATAGTCTCAAACCTCGACTTTCTTTGCTGTCACAACATCAAGGCAAACCATTTCTGTACTGTATTGTTACGTGTGATGAAAAATTTGACAATTGCAAGCATTCAGCACAATGGTTGGAGAAAGATGATGTGTTGACTCACAGCCCAAAACCAAAAATGCATCCAAAAAAGATGTTTGCTTGGTGATCCAGCACTGATATTATCTACTACCACTTCATGAAACCTGGTCAATCAATTACAGCAGATACCTACTGCAGCCAACTGGATGAACTGATGAAGATGCTTATGATTAAGTAGCCACGACTGGTCAATAGAGACAGGCCTATCTTCTTTTTTTTTTTTTTTTTTTGCAGTTTCTGGCCAGGGCTGGGTTTGAACCCTGCCACCTCTGGCACATGGGGCCGGCACTCTACCGCTTTGAGCCACAGGTGCCGCTCCAGGGCCTATCTTCTTGTAAGACAACATTGTCACATAGACAGTACTGCTCAAATTGCTTTAAGCTGGACTTGGAAACTCTCTGTCATCCACCAGGTTCACCAAATCTTGCACCAACTGACTATTTCTTCTTCTAGGCTTTGAACCACTTCTTGAAAGGGAAATTATTTAATTTTCAATAAGCTGTGGAAAATGCCTTTCATGATTTCATCCCTATGGGCTATCTAGACTTCTTTGCTGCTAGCATAAATAAGCTAATATTAATATGTCAAGAGTTTAAGCTCATACATTGATTAATTGTATTACTTCTTGTTTGATATATAACAAATTAAACTTTTGATTTGAAATCAGATATTTCATATTTAATGGCCTTATAAAAAGTTTCATGAGAATCAGGAATTTGTGTTTTTTTGTTCTGTTTTTTTTTTTGCAGAGATAGAGTCTCACTCTATCACCCTGGGTAGGGTGCCATGGTCACACAGCTCATAGCACCCTCCAACTCCTGGGCTTAGGCCATTCTCTTGCCTCAGCCTCCCAAGTAGCTGGAACTACAGGTGCCCACCACAACACCTGGATATTTTTTGTTATTGTTGCAGTTTGGCCAGGACCAGGTTTGAACCCGCCACCCTCGGTATATGGGGCCTAGGCCCTACCCACTGAGCCACAGGCGTCACCCGGGAATTTGTGTTGTTAACAAAGCACTTAGGACCTCAGCTATAATAAATACTTGTTTCATCAGTATATAAATGGGATTTGAGAAAAAGGTTGAAACAGAGAGCACTAAAAGTGTAAGGGAGTCTCCACTTTGTTTGAATTTATTTGTAATGGTATTTTAATAAAATACGGCACCAAGAAGTTGGCAGTCTGTAATGAGTTTCTTAAATGGATATGTAAAATTGTATGTGCCTCAATTTATGAAATTTCTTCAACTAATTTACTCATGTAAATATAGGTGGATCACTAATCTTTCAAAGTTGCCAAGGTAGCAACAAAGGCGTAATACATCTTCATACATTGACAACAGTCTATCCCTTGCCTCAAAGTCCCAGTAGTTAATGATGACTCTCTAGTCATCATCTAGTTAACTCTCTTAGCTAGTCTGTAATTGTGTGTTCAAAGGCCCAGTGACATCTTCTGGAAAAAGCATAGCAGACTGGCTCAAGTATATTTTCTGACTCTGATACTTGTTTGTGACACGTATGCCTTGGGTTGACCTACTAGCCAATCTCATCTGTGAGAGAGAGAATGGTGAGAAGGATACTTCCCTTAAAGAAGTGCTGTTAATTCCATTAAAGCATGGAGAAGGGCATAGCTCAGTAATTTCAGGTTTCCCAGGCACTCGGTCATTTAATTTGTAACTTAGGTTTAGCATTCTTGTTTGAAAATCATTCTGTCTTGGAACTTTCTTGGAACCATTTTATTGCCTTTTAGGGACCAATGTTGTTGAAGAAAAAATTCTAGTGACAATCTAATAGTTAAGGCCAGGTACATGGCCTGTGTTTTCTTCTAGGAAACTTTTATGATCTTCTTCGTTTCCTTGGGATTCCCAATTATGTAGTTGTGGGTGTTTTTTAAATAATTAAGATATATATCCAATAGGATCCTTTTAATCTTGAAGACTCGTGTATTTCAGTTGAGGGATGTTCTGTTCTCTTCAGGTATTTTAAAAATAATTTAGATCCCTCCTCTCTTTGCTAACTCTTTCTTTCTGGTAATTCTATTAGTTGGATATAGGGTTTCATAGATTAATTCCCTAATTTTATTATCTCTGACATTTTCTGTCTCTATATTTTTGTTCTACTTTTTCAAAGGTTTCCTTGACTACATATTTTAACCTTCTAATGATATTTTTAATTTACCATTTTTTAATTCCATGAGTTTTTTTCTTATTCCCTACTTTTTCCATTTTTATAGCATCTTATTTTTGATTTGTACATTTTTACTGTTTAAATATTTCTGTGTATGTTCGCTTATTAGGATTTGCTTATTTCTGTACCTAAAAGTATCTGTTTTCTCCAGTATCAATTTTTATGTTTGTTTATCATGGTTTTTTTTTTTTCCTTTACATTGTAGATTTTCTTCAATTGACTAGATGATCTTACATTGCCCAGTCATATGGAAGGATGAACCAATACAATGGTTGAGTGAACACAAATAGGACTCATGAACTGGCTGGTTTCATTACAGAGAGAACAGGCACAGAGGTGATCTTGTGTTTTGGAGTCCTTGAACGCCAAAAGACAGAGAACTTGGCTCTGATGACCCAATTTCCACACTTGTCACCTTCGTTTACCTCAGTTCATTTTAATTTTTTTCTTTCAAAAGAACCTTCAAGGTGGGATAAGGAAAAGAGTTAAACAGTGGGAATGGAGGGCAGGGGAATCATTTTCTGTCTCTAGATCTTATTTAAAGCCTTCCATTTTTCAGCTCTTATCTCACATCACTTTCGGCATTTCTTTTTTTTTTTTTCTCCAGTTTTTGGTCGGGGCTGGATTCGAACCCATCACCTCTTACATATGGGGCCAGTGCCCTACCCCTTTGAGCCACAGGCACCACCCACTTTTGGCATTTCTAAGTCCTAAGCCTCTCCGTGTTTCAGCAGGTTAGATGAGTGCCCTCCCTGGCTGTGTCATTTGTCATCTTCCACCTACTTTTCTTCTCCTAGAAACACATGACATCCATTGCACACTTAGGGACCCTCCTTATGTTCTCTTTATTGTGCTGAAGTTGTATTTGCTTTGCTCCTTTACTATCATTTCAAAGAGATCCTGGAGAAAAGAGATGCTGAATGTATGTTCAGTCCATCATTGTCCTAAAGTTGTTGTTTTTTTTTTTTGCTCTTCCTAAATCAAGAAGTATCATTACCTCCTTAATAGGCTAAGCCAGCTTTTTTTTTTTTTTTTTTTTAAATCTAGTCTACTTTTGTGTCCTGGAACTTTTGTTTTAAAGTAGAAAATTCATCTCCTTTGACAGTCTGAGCCTCCGCTTTTTTCTGATTATACCAAAGAGTTTCTTAGCTTTCATGTATTGACAACCTCCTCTAATGTCTTTAGATCATGGAATATTCAGTTTCATTTTATGTGTAGGTGTGTAATGTTCTGAGTAATAGGGAAGTGAATCACCGGGAAAAAAAAAAAAATAGACTTAAAAATTTTTCAACAACAAAATGCCAAAGGATTTATTTATCTTTTCATAAGTTCTCACCACCACAGGGAATTTCAAACTGAACACATTTTCTTAGAGAAAAATCATTCTAGTGAATGTTTAGATGTTCTTTTCATATAATGATGGGAATTATAGCTCTTTGATTTTTTTTTTTTTTTGATAAATACTTAGTGTGTACTTACGCAGTAGAAGACCTAGAACAGAAATTCCATAGGAAAATATAAGTGGAGTAAAGCTCAATTTGATCCCTAGGGCTGCCTCATTCTGAATGCTCTAAGACAAACTCTCCGAGGGTCAGATGCCTCAATATAACTAATAATACCTCCTTTTGGAGATGGTCATGAGAGACAAAGAAAATGTACACGTAAAAAAGTGAGCACATGTCTGGGGTGGCTCACGCCTGTAATCCCAGCCCTCTGGGAGGCCAAGGCCAGTGGATTACCTGAGCTCACAGGTTTGAGACCAGCCTGAGCCAGAGCAAGACCCTACCTCTAAAAATAGCCAGGCACTGTGGTAGACATCTGATCTCCCCACTACCCGGGAGGCTGAGGCAAGAGAATCACTTGAGCCCAAGAATTTGAGGTTGCTGTGAGCTATGACGCCACAGCACTCTACTGAGGGCAACAAAGTGAGACTCCGCCTCAAAAAAAAAAGTGAGTACAATACCTGGCACTTGATAAGCACCTATTATCAGTAGCTGATTGGACTCACATGAAAAGGCCATATAATGTCACTGCATACTCTCTTTGTAAAATTATGGGGGCAAAATGCACTTCTTTGTGGACATATAAAAGGCTGTATAACTTCACAAGCCTTAGCATGAACTGTCTTTAATGTCTCTCTCAGAGCCTCTGCTTTTGTCTAGGCTCAAACTGAGCCAGGCCACCACCTAGTCAATATTATTTAGCTCCAGTAAATTGTCAAACAGTAATGACTCCTTGGGACTGGTTGTTTTGCTATTTTAATAATTAGTTATTGAAGAATCACAGACTAATCAGTGACATGACAGATTTTGATGTCTTCCAATTATGCGCACATTATAGAATCTATGAATTAGAGCTATTGTCCTTCCCGTGGTGGAGACGGACTTTGCAGCCCCTTATTTGCCTAATGAGATAGAGCCCAGGAACCAGGCAGTTGGGATTCTTTTGACATTTACTTCAAGGGAAGCTATAAACATATTACAAAATGATAAGAAAATATGCACATATTGCTGACTTTGTAGAAGTGAATTTATTTCCCTCATGCATACTAGTGAAAAGCTGTTTATAAACTGGGGAAAGAAGATCACTTCTAGTCTTTCATTTAACAAACAGGCATTACTCGCTGAGCCCTACTATGTACACAGTGCTAAAGCAAAACAAAAATCTACTTTTGAGACACCGACTTTGAGACGTGAGACTGTCAGGAGCTTACTGTCTGCTGGAGGACACGCTTCCTAAGTGAACATTAACAGACAGAGATGCAGAACTTCGCTGCAGTGAGAGCAATGAAGAAGTTGTGAGGGGCTCTTAGAACAATCTTCTAGAGGGACTGACTGGACCTGCATTGCTGAGAATTCTTCCCTGCTGAAAGGATGACTGGTCCGAAGGATAAGGAGGCACTAACAATGCTTGAATGAGGGAGGAACATTCCAGAAGATACAAAGGTCCTGTAATTGGAGCAACCATTGTGCTTCTGGGGAACTGAAATAAGGGCAACAACATGGAAAACAGAAGATTTGCTCGGAAGCTACGGTAGGAACATTGCTAAAAGATGACAATGGCCCGAGCTAACTTAGGGCCTGAGCTAACTTAGTGTCAGTGTGCACTGAGAGATGTGGACAGACTTTAGGGTTGCCTAGGGAGCCGGAATTCACGGGACTTGGCACCTGACTGGATGTAAGGTAGAGGAGGTGTTCAAAATGTTTTCTAAGTTTCTGCCTGGGGTGGCTAGGTGGATTCAAAAGACAGAAGAAGAAGTGAGTTTCTTACTCTGTGTTTCTCTATCTGTAAAGTAGATAGTATTTTAATCATCACAAGATTGTCTGTATCAGTGACTCTCAACCTTCCTAACGTAGTGATATATTTTCATTGTCACAAAAGGGTCGCAACCCACAGGTTGAGAATTGCTGGTCTACACCCTAATAGGAACTAAATACCTAGGACCAAGAAGGTGTCAGTAAACATCAGCAATTATTTTTTATACACAAAGTTCCCTTGAAGCAGTGAACCATTGAAAGTAGCAGACAAAGTGGTTTCTGAAAATGTCAGAAGACGACTTTACGGAGCTAGTGAGCTGAGCCTTAAAGTGACAAGGCACAAATCACCAGGGAAGAAATGAACAGATGAATGACAGAAAGACATTCTTGGCAGAGAGCACAGAAGGTGCAGAGCTCCAAATCGTCAAGAAAATGACAATGGCCTACTAACTCTGCAGAGTAGGTTTTGGAAGGGAGTGGCAGAAAATGAACTAGAAAGCTAGGGTGGAAGTAGGTTACAAAGGTTCTGTGAACCAAGCTGAGTGTCTGCCGTCCTATAAGCCAGCATTTAACAAAGATTTTCTGCAGAATATAAGTATCCTATAAAATGTATATATGGCCAATTAATATGAAAAATTAACATTTCCAAATTAATATGGAAAACCAAATAAATTAACTTCTTTACTGCAGGCTTTCTTGGAGTTTTTAAATGTGCATTGGAAACTTCCAAAAAAGGGTGATACCGTGGTTTTGTTTCATTTTGTTTTTAAACTCTGTACCATTTTTCCCAGAATTCTGATTAACGTCTCAAAAAACACTCATGATTTTGTGCCACTGGGTTTGGGAAACACTGCTCCAGACTATGGGGAACTATGTGAGGGTTTAAAACTCGAGTGATGGGAACCATGTCTGTGAGTTAGGAAGATCGCACTGACTTAGTGGGGAGGGTGAATTAGAATGGCTAAAGACTGAAGTCGTGATAACCTTAAAGAAGTTAAATGAGGGAATAAGACAGCAAATTCATACACATTATACCAGACAGGGGGAGGAAATGCTCATATGCACATGTGTCTGTGTGTATGTGTTTTAGTAATATATTGGACACACAGCAAGAGCTATGTGTAGGCTATAGAAGCAGCTAGGGAAGGCTCTATTGAGAAAATTACAAAGCTCTTTATTAATATTAGAAATCATTATTACAAAGCTCTTTTGTGTTTGTGATGCCTTTTGATCTTCCATCAATCCTGTGAGAGACTTTGAAGATCAGTTTCCCTATATTGCATGTGAGCAAACTGATACCAGAAAAGTTAAGAGAATTGCCCACAGTTCCAGGGCTGGTAACAGGTAGACTTGACCTTTGCTTTTCTAAGTTTCAGTCTGGGTTTTTTTTTCATTCCATCATGTTTCCTCTAAGTTCAGAATTGAGCTGAGATTTGAAGGATAGGTAGAGTTTGCATAGGTTGAAAATATAAGTATAAAAATGTTTTGGTCCAGAGGAAAAGTACAAGGAAGGACAGAGAAGCAGAGATATGAACGGCATGAATTGTCTGTCTGAGAAGCATCAATCTGCTAACTGCAGAACCTGAGTTCTTGCATCCTTCAAGGCAGAGCCAGCTCCGTGGGCCTGTGACGTGTGCAGTGGTTCCAGACCCACACTTTTAAGGGTCCCATTCTTCATTTAATTCTCTGCTGTTGCTGTCTTAAAACTCCTAATATTTTCTGAACTAAGGGCCCCATGTTTTCATTTTTAATTGGACCCCACAAATTATATAACTAGTCCTGCTTTAAGCCCTAGGTGAAGTGTTTTATTCATTCATTTTATCTTTTGAGGTTATTCACAATTAGCTAGATACCTCTAGATGTTTTTTTTGAGACAGAGTCTCACTCTGTCACATTGGGTAGAGCCTCCTGAGTAGATGGGACTATAGGATTACACTATCATGCCCAGCTAGTTTTTTTGTTTTTAGTAGAGACAGGATTTTACTTTTGCTAAGGCTGGTCTCAAACTCCTGAGCTCAAGCAATGTACCCAACTCAGGCTCCCAGAGTTTAAACCTGCTAGGATTATAGGTGTGAGATACTGTACCTGGCCTTCTTTTCTTTTTTTGAGACAGAGTCAAAATGTCACCCTTGGTAGAATGCTATAGCTTCACAGCTCACAGCAACCTCAAACTCTTGGGCTTCAGTGATTCTCTTGACTCAGCCTCCCAAATAGCTGGGACTATAGGCACCTGCCACAATGCCCACCTATTTTGTTGTTGTTGTTGCAATTGTCGTTGTTTAGCTGGCCTGGGCTGGGTTTGAACCCACTGCCTTTGGTATATGGGACTGGTGCCCTACTCCTTTGAGCCATAGGCACCGCCCTCTTTTTTTTTTTTTTTAGAGACAGAGTCTTACCTTGTCACTCTTGGGAGAGTGCTGTGGTGTCACAGCTCACAGCAACCTCCAGTTCTTGGGCTTAGGCAATTCTCTTGTCTCAGCCTCCTGAATGGCTGGGACTACAGGCACCCACCACAATGCCTGACTATTTTTTTGTTGCAGTTTGACAGGGGCCAGGTTTGAACTCCCCACCCTCAGTATATGGGGCTGGCTCCCTACTCACTGAGCCACAGGTGCCGCCTAGAGGTCTCACTCTTGCTTGTGTTGGTCTCAAACTCCTGGTATCAGGTGATCCTCCTGCCTCAGTCTCCCGAGGGATGGGATTACGGGCATGAGCCACTGTGCTTGGACTAAATTTTGCATTCTAGTTAGTCCACACTTGGTTAGCCTCTTATTTGTACATAAACTTTAACAATTATTTCTGACATCGAGTTGTGAGCTCCTTACTAACATCTACAAAGGACAGTGCTAAGCATACAGTAGGCGGGTAAGTTTGGTGATGAATTAATATATGCTTCCATTATAAGCCCACTGACACATACAGTGTCATACTCCTTTGTAATAAAACCATGTCTTTGAGTTAACTTTAAAAACAAAGAGCAGATCTGCTAGAATAATTCAAGGATGAAAGCTGAACAAATGAATAAACCCAACATCCATGTAGACATTGACAAGACATATAGCAATGGTAGCAGCCAACACCAAACACCAAGAGCTAATGTGTACATGGAGCATGTGATGCCTTATCATTTCATATCATATATTAGCTCATTTAACTTTTACAGCTCCCTGAAGGATAAATTATTATTATCTTTGTTTCACAAATGAAATTGAATACATAATGTGATGAAGTAACTTGGCCATGATTACGTTGCTAGAAAGTACGAGAGAAAAGATTTGACCTCAGCCTCAAGCAGTCTGGTTCATGGTTTTCCACATTTACTCATTACACTTCTCTGACCTACCTTAGGACGAGACTCACTTCATTCCTTACATCTTTATTAAGTGCTGTGTCTATAATACCTATTTTTATTCTTTATGCAAGAATATGAACAGGTGATGGTTCTATAATTCTAAACTTGCAGTTAACTTTGTACCTTTTTTTGGCTTCAGGCCTGTTATTTCTTTCCTTTTTTCTTATCTGTGAAATAGACACAATGAGTCAGCATTTGGAAGCAGGAAGTTCTCTGAAACTATGTTTGCCCTCCCTGGGGAGAGTCCAAATCCTTCATTAAATTTTCAAAAGAATCTGTGATCCTAAAATGTTAAAGGCACTGCTCTCAGCCTGTGCTACTATTCAGATGTAAATTTATAAACTTTGGGTTTCAGCCTTTGTTCAGTCCTTGTGGTGATGTCAGATGCCAAATGGAAATGCGGAAGTTTCTGTTTGTGGGATGTTTAATATAACTATTTTCACTCTCTATTTCACAAATATTTATTGAGTTTTAAAATATACATATAATCTTGCTTACAAGCCCAAGGTCTACCTAGGCCTTAAATTCTGGCTTCTGTAACTTACCACACTAGTACAGTAATGACCAGGGTGGCAACCTTGCTTGCATAATGCTTGGAATTTGTCGATGTTTTCCATGTGATGGGCTAAGTTTACCATATGTTGTGCCAGAAGCTTCCAGAGCTGCCTGTACTTTGCAGTCTCTGTCCATGGGCAGAGCGCATGACAGACCATGGTGGTATACGAGAAAATGATGGAGCTGGTTCTCAGTGAGCATAAAGACTTCCTACGCAGACCCTCGGCCGGCAGCTGCGAGTCAGGAGGATTGATACAGCCCCTCCTGCAGCTCTTCCCTGGGCCACTCTAGGACAGAAAAGCAGAGAGGAGAAAGACAAAGAGGAGCTCTGTTACTTTACAGTTTTGTCCAGGGCTAGCCTCAGTGCCTTGTAAAAAGAGAATGGGAATTTCTCCACTTGCTACTGACCTCAAAATATTGGAAAGTTAAGCCAACCTAATTGTCCAATACATTTTGATTAACTTTAAGAAAAAGTGGTGTGATGGCCAGGTGCGGTGACTCACACCTGTAATAATCCTAGCACTGTGGGAAGCCAGGCTGGTCGATTGCCTACGCACACAGGTTCCAGGCCAGCTGGAGCCAGAGTGAGACCTCAGCTCTTAAAATAGCTGGGCATTGTGGGAGGTTGCCTGTAGTCCCAGCTACCTGGAAGGCTGAGACAAGAGAATTGCTTGAGCCCAAGAGTTTAAGGTTGCTGTGAGCTATGATGATACAGCACCCGACAGAGAGTGACAAAGTGAGACTCTGTCTCAAAAAAAAAAAGGCATTGTGTATCTCCCAAAAGGTGATGAGTCATCGTGGGGAAGGGCTGAGCACGGGATCCAGGACACCCAGTCTAGTTAGCACTGCTAAGTCTGAGGGTAGAGTCCCCAAAACTCCCCTAACTTCCGACACTGACTCCCCAATTGGTGGATTTCCAAAAATCCCCAGTTTTGACAATTTACTGGACTCACAGAATTCCCTGAAAGCTATTATGCTCGTAGTTATGATTTCCTACAGGGAAAACAAACATGAAACTTAACCAAAGGAAGAGATGCATCAGGCAAAGTCTGGGAGGATTCTAAATGCAAGGTTTCCTTTGTCCTCAGAACGGATGCACTGCTGTCCTGTCATTGATGTGTGACAATATGCAGAGTATTGCCAACCAGCGTGGTGTTCAGTGTTTTTTATTAGAGTTTTTGTTGATTAATTGATTGATTTCCTACATGATTGAACTCAGTGTCCTGGTCAACTGATAACCTCGTGATCCTTATGCTCCACCTAAACCATGTGGTCATTCTGGTGTGAACAGGCCTCTGCTGTAGCTGGTCCTCACTGTAAACAAAGACCTTGCTCTCATGGATGGCACAGGTTAGCTCCAAGAGCCCTAGGCAAAGTCCAGACCTCTGGGCAAGGCCAAATTCTTTACTGTACAAGCATCTTAGGTTTATGGCTTTTCATTTTTGAATGATTGACCTTCATTATTAAGCAAACACATATTCACTCTTTTGTTGTTTCAAAAGATACATTAGAATAACCAGTATGAACCAGGCAACTGTTCCAAGTCCTAGATATGGAGCAGAGAACAAAAAAGTTCCTGCTTCCTTGGAAATGATAATCTACTGATGTAACAACTGAAACAAAATAAATTTGTACTACCTCGTTATGATACGAGGAAAGGAAGTGATGGGTGTTAATTTAAATAGAGTGGTCAAAGAAGGTATCTCAGAGAAGTTGATATTGGAGCAGACACTCAAAGAAGGGGAGTGCAGAGCTGTGCTGGGGTCTGAGGGAGGCACTCAGGACAGAGGGAGCGGCAGATGCAAAGGTCCTGGGATGGGATTGCTCTTCCTGCTGTGTTTGACAACCGATAAGGATGTCACCAAGTCTGTTGGGAGTGGGTTGGTGAAAGGGGAGACAGGGTTTGGTGATGCTGTAGGGGATAAGTAAAAAATAAGGGCAGAGCTATAGCAGGAGCCAAATCTTTCCAGGGTTTTAACAAAGTTTTATTCTGAATGTGCAGAAAGCCAATAAAAGGCTTTGAGCAAAACAGTGGCATGAAGTGATTTGCATTTAAAAGGGCCATTCTGCCTGCTGCATGGAAACTGTTCTGTAGAGTGGGGATAAAGGAGGGTTCAGAGACTGGTTAGGGTCTATTTGAAACCATCTTGCTGAGATAGGATGATAGTAGCAGTGAAGGTGTTGAGAAGTGGTTGATATGTTTTTGAAGCTAGAGCTGTCAGGAATGCTGATGGACTGGAAAGATGTGGGAAACGAGAGAGAGGGAATCAAGGAACAGGAAGGTGGGGCGGGGGTGGCTTCTGCTCACCATTCAGATCTGGGGTTTTGTCGTGCAAGTAGTAAGCCATGAGAATGAATAATGAGGTCACCTACCGTAGGACTGTGGATGGAGAAGTCTGAGAACTTTGAACTCTGACGTGTTTATCCATTTAGAGTTCACAGTGCTGTGGAGCCAGCTAGTGAGAATCCAGGGAGTGGTGCCCGGGAATCAGAAAGCAAGTGTGTCAGGAAGGAGGCAGGGCTCAGCTGCCTATATGGAACTGTTCACAGGCTTGTGTTAAAGGCCATGGAGTCTAATTCAGTAAGTCTTCTGAAATTAATTCACAGATAGTGTGACTACAGAATTCTACTCTCTCATCCGATCTAAAGGACTACTAATAGTTCTAAACCAGCTGCCTAAAACTGTTCCTTTACATTTCTCCACCTCAAGTGGTCCTAATACAGTCCAGATGCCCAGCTGGGAAGGTGCTTTTGGCAGTGACGTCTGGCTATTTTACTTCTTCTCTAGCTGGAACTGAAGCCCTGGGTATTGAACTAAGCGGTTGACCTATTAGAATGGTAGCTATTATAGTGACAGAATAATACATTACATCTTTCTTATCTGAGTTTGCTATATGGTGTCATCCTAGCACTTGTAGAATCTTGACCTGTTTGGATTTTATCTGTTCAGCTTACTAGTTTAAGGAAAAATGCAAAGTTTAAATTGACTATTTTATATAATACATATACGGGTATGTTTGTACATATTTTCATCTTCGGTTTCCTTACCTTTAAGCAGTTTTGAGGTTCATCACATTAATATTGTTTAGTTTGGTTTAGCATTACATTCTGGTTCAAGTTATTAAAAGATAAAAGATTCTTTCTGGGTGGTGCCCGTAATTCAGTGGGTAGGGCGCCAGCCATGTACACCCAGGCTGGAGAGTTCAAATCCAGCCTGGGCCAGCTAAACAACAGTGACAGCTGCAACAACAACAAAAAAATAGCCAGGCGTTGTGATGGGCGCCTGTAGTCCCAACTACTTGGGAGGCTGAGGCAAGAGAATTGCTTAAGCCCAAGAGTTTGAGGTTGCTGTGAGCTGTGACATCACGGCACTGTACCCAGGGCAATAGTTTGAGACTCAGTCTCAAAAAAAAAAAAAAAAAAATTGTTTCTGAAAGAATATGTTAAAACTCTTTTGTGAATGGCACGAAATTTTTGAAATAGTTCCACTGTACCTATATTGTCCTATAAGATAACCACTGGGCATATATGATTACTGAGCTCTAAAAATGTGGTTAATTTGAAAGGTCTTCTGGTGAAACACCAGATCGCAAAGATTTGGCATACAGAAAGTTAATAATTGTGGGTGGCACCTGTGACTCAGTGGATAGGGCACCGGCCCCATATACCAAGGGTGGAGGCGGCTTCGAACCCGGCCCCGGCCAAACTGTAACAAAAAAATAGCCGGGCTTTGTGGGGGCGTGCCTGTAGTCCCAGCTACTTGGGAGACTGAGGCAAGAGAATCGCCCAAGCCCAGGAGATGGAGGTTGCTGTGAGCTGTGACACTTCAGCACTTTACTGAGGGAGATAAAGTGAGATTCTGTCTCTAAAAAAAAAACAAAAGCTAATAATTTTATATTAATTATATGCTGAAATTACAATATTTTAGATATATGGATTAAAATAAAATATAATTTAATTTTCAGAAGATTAAAATTTAAATCAATTTAATCTGCTTTTTACTTTTTAACGTGGCTGGTAGAACATTTACAATTACCAATGTGGTTTGCATTGTATCCTATGAGAAAGAGCTATTCTATGCATTCTGGTCACATACAAACTTTCACATCAGTGTCTCTCGACTTTTAGGTGTAGAAAATTTGTTTGATCTTTTTTATATGTGTACAAGTTTTCACTCTATAAAAATATTACATGTCATTTAAAAAATTGCTTTAAGTTTTCTTATAACAGAATGAAACATGTTCAAAATCTTTTTGACATAATTATAAGCAAAAGGAAAATGACACAAAATCAGTGCTAATATTCTGGTATATCCCTTTCGTCTTGCACTTTTTTTTTTTTTTTAAGAGATAGAGTCTCTTTTATCGCCCATGGTAGGGTGCTGTGGTGTCACAGCTCACAGCAACCTCCAGCTCTTGGGCTTAGGCGATTCTCTTGCCTCAGCCTCCGTAGTAGCTGGGACTACGGGCACCCACCACAATGCCCGGCTATTTTTTGTTTTGGTTGCGGTTTGGCCTGGTGGGGGGGTGGGAGGGGGCAGGTTCAAATCCACCACCCTCAGTATATGGGGCCATTGAATCACAGGTGCCGCCCATGCACATTTTTTTTTTTAACAAAAAAATTGGTAGCACTCAGATTACTTTTGTTTATGATTTTGATTATGATTATGATTATGATTTTTTTTTGAGACAGAGTCTTAGTCTGTCGCCCTCAGTAGAGTGCTATGACATCACAGCTCCCCTAGCTCTTGAGGTTAGGTGATTCTCTTGCCTCAGCCTCCTGAGCAGCTGGGATTACAGGCGCCCACCTCAATGCCGGGCTATTTTTTGTTTGCAGTTTGGCCAGGGCCAGGTTTGAATCTGCCACCCTTGGTATATGGGCCAGCGCCCTACTCACTGAGCCACAGGCGCTGCCCTGATTTTTTTTTAACATAACAGAATTATCTATCTGTCTTTCTTATTACTTTTTAAGTTTTTTTTAATACTAACATACCTGAAAGATACAGCGTGCTCCTCAGAGATAACTGCAGTTTATGATAGCAGTGACTTTTTAATCTTCTTTTCTTTGAGACAGAGAGTCTCACTATGTCACCTTCAGTAAAGTGCTGTGGCATCACAGCTCACAGCTAGCTCTAACTTTTGGGCTTAAGTGATTCTCTTGCCTCAGCCTCTCAAGTAGCTGGGACTACAGCCCCACAACGCCCGGCTATTTTTTTTTTTTATTGTTGTTGTTGTTGTTGCAGTTGTCATTGTTCTTTTAGCTGGCCTGGGTCGGATTCGAACCCACCAGCCTGGGTGCTGGCCGGCACCCTATCCACTGAGCTACAAGCGCCACCCCTGGCTATTTTTGTTGTTGTTATTGTTGCAATTGTCATTGTTGTTTAGCAGGCTCGGACTGGGTTTGAACCCCCCTGCCTTGGAGTATGTGGCTGGTCCCCTAACCACTGAGCTATGAGTGCCAAGATGAATTTTAATCTTTAATAACAGTTTTGATATATAACTCACATGCTATAACAGCAAACTTTTAAAGTATACAATTCAGTTGTTTTTATTGTATTCAGAGCATTTCGATCGCTCCAGAAATCCTGAATCCCTTAGCATCACTCCCATTTCTCCTTCCGATCCTGTATATGGTCACTGGCAACCACTAACCTACCTCTTCTCCCTCTGTGGGTTTGCCCATTCTGAACCTTTCACATAAATAGAATCATAAAGTATGTGGTCTTTTGTGTCTGGCTTCTTTATTTACCATATCGATTTCAAGTTTCATCCATATTGTTGCCTATTTCAACGTACTTTTTTTGTAGCTGAATCATATTCCATTCTATGGATATATAACTTTTTGGGGGGGATATATAACATTTTGTTTATCCATTTATCAGTTGATGGACATTTGAGTTGTCTCCAGTTTTTAGCTAAAATGTATAATGTTGCTATGAAGATCTGTGTACAAGTTTTAATGTCACTATGTGCTTTCAATTCTCTTCAGTACATACATATCGCTGGGTCATATAGTAACTCTTTAATATTCTGAGAAACTGACAAACTATTTGTGGCTGCATCACTATGTGGTCTCATGAGCAATGTATGAGGGTTCTGATTTTCTCATATCCTTACCAACACAAGAGTGATGATTATCAATTAAAAGAATATTCACCCCTAGGAGAAACAAATCAGAATCTAATGGTGGGTGATATGGAAGAAGACTTCCAGGTGTTTCTGTTGTGACCTAAATCCTCTCCAACACGTGCACACATTCTTGTGCATTTATGTATACACAAGAACTTGAGACACTGTGGTTAAGAAGATAGGCTTCAGAATCTAGGCTGCCATGTTTTGGCTTTGAGTATATTATTTACCTCTATGAGCTTCAGTAAAATGGAGATTAATTCTAATTCTTGTTAGAATTAAATGAGATAATGCTAGTAATGTCCTTTGCAGAACCTACTCCATAATAAATGCTCAAAAAGTGTTAGTTATTATTATATGAATGGCTCCATAATTTCCCATTATATGAACACAACATAATTTGCCTAACAAATTGTATTGTTGGACATTTGGGTTGTTTTCAGCTTTTCAGATTATAAACTATGCTTTTTAGAAATAAATTTATGGTTAAATTTTTGCCCACATTCATGATTATTGTCTTAGAATGAATTTCACAAAATGTTGTTTCTTGTCATTTTTTAAAAATTTGAAAGGTAACTTCAAATATATATTCTTCTATAAATTTTACTAAAATTTTACCTTGGGCAGTGAAATAGACATTTGTATGCTCTGGAGTGCTGCCAAACTGGTTTTGGAAATGCTCACCTCTTGCCTAACAAATACGATGCAGATTAAAACTATCTTGTACAAGATGGCCTAAATTTAACTGTAAAGCCATTGAATGAAAAATATACAAGAGTATGTTTTTTCTCAAGCTCTTAGACCTGGACTCTTGGGCTTTCATAACTCTTCTCCCATTGAATCAATACTCTTAATTAGACAAGTAGAAGTGCTATCAATAAAATCAGGCACAGCGAATGTTTCTGTTATATATTTAGGTAAGTCAAGGCCAAGAGTAAGATAATAATAGAATCTGAATGATTCCTTGAGATTGGGCATGACCTGACATTCCTTACATTGTCAGGTCTAGGAGCCTTATAGGAGCAATCATTTACAAGTCTACCATGGCAATTTCATAATCAACCTGGAACGGATCAGACAGAGGCATCAGATTTCCTCTGATGGCTAAGAAAAAGCTTCACGGTGAAGGTAGGATTTTACATTATTTAACCTTATGGTAGAGTTTTGGTTGGATGGTGAATGCTCTGGAACTGATACAACTTGGGAGACTTAATGTAAAGGTATGGGGAGAAACTTTGCACGGATAATAGAGAGGAGTAGAGAGATAGATCTGTAAGTGACGTGTGTCTACTGGTGTGCTGGTAAACGTTTAACAACTGACTCTGAAAAGAAAGCTCCTTGATTTATATAGTTAAAAAGAAATACGTGTTATAAATGCCCCGCCATGGCAGATTTCAGATTTTAAGCTACCAATATGATGTCTCTCCACGCAGAGCTGGAAAGAGACGGTCACAATCAGCAAAATTAGCGCTCAGCAGCAGGTACCTACCAGCTCCAGCACACCACTGTGATTTCTGAAAGCTTCTATACTTGGATAATTGTGGAAATAATTTACATGGTGAAAACCGTTAAAATTTCAGAGTCTAGAATTCATACAACACTTAGAGGGCAAAAGTTTTTGTTTTCCTATCTCAGTTTAAATGTCATGTTACAGGATCACTCATGTGGTACTACATGTTGTAGCATGCACTCAAAGGAATTGCAAACTTGCTGGAAATTCAAGAGGTCAGCCTCTGGGCAGTGAGCACATAAACCACCTTAGATGGAGAGAGTTGTACATTTGGTGCTTAGGGAGATTGCATACGACTCCTGGATAGAGACATGTGACTAAGTTTGCACACACATAATGAGAAACCCAAGAGAGGATGGTCCTCCGTTCTGTTCTTCCTTTTGCACAGGTCTTCGTGGTTTATCAAGGGCTTTTTGCAAGATGATAAAATTTCATGTATCCAATTTCTAGTTATTCCTTAAGACAGATGGGGAGGGGGTAAAACTCAGGTTTCTAGGTCACTTCTGTTCGCATGAACAACTGACTTGCAGTGCAGCTCTCCAGTTCTCTGCAGATGGAGATCTCCGCGAAGCGCCGCTGAGGAGAAAGAACGGTCATTTTAGTGAGACCTGGCTCTGGGCCAAGCCTGGACTAAGCACTTTCCTTACATTGTCTCTGATGCCACCAACAACACTGTGAAGTAGCTGCTATTGTTTCCTTCACCAGACTCAGAGATGTTAAATTATTATACTCCCCAAAGTCCACAAAATTCATAAATGCCTGGGCTGGGACACAAACCAGGACTGTCTGACACCTAAAGCCTCTATTAAGAATCTCCAAACTGGCTTAGGTCAAAGGTTTTAATAAAATTGTAGCTATTTAATGTGCTAATTGGACAGGATGACCTCAAAGGTTCCAGTGCAGGAAGCACTAGCCTAATGGAGGGGGGAGGGGCGTGTGTGTGAGTGTTGGGGGAGGGGGACCATGACAAGGGTGATAAAAAAAGAATGTGTCCACATGCTGTCATGCTGAATTGAGGAATTTAAGAAGGCTGTGTGTTTGTAATTGGCCTTTTCTGTGTGAAGCACAAGCCTGAAATAGGTCAGCCTTTCAGAGTTCCCTCAGCTGCCCCCTTTGTAGCCTGTGGCCCCCTTTACATAAACTGTAAATTAGGTACTAAGTTCCATGACAGCAGAGACTGAGGACACATCTTAGGCATTGATGTTGCTGAATCTCTAATCCTATCCCAGTGTCTGACATAGTAGGTGCTTGAGCATTTGCAGAATGTTGATGATGTTGATGACAGTGAAAATAGTCAACTCAAAGCATTAGCAATATATTCTTTCCTCACATTAATCTCATTTAATCCTCACAATAAAGCTATACAGTAGATATTATTTGTCTCCCTAATTTATGGATAAGAGAACCATGATATAGGGAGACCTTGTAACCTACTCAAGGACAGGAAGATAAGTGACAGAAAAATAGCTTTGCCTGACATCAGAGCCTTGTCACTTAACATTATGCTATAGTCTATTGATTTATAATGTATTTTGTTGTAGTTTTAAGAAGGTTCATGTTATGAAAATTAGATGATAGAATCTGTGAAGGGCGGGACTTTGTTTTGTATTATCTGTATCTCTACACCTAGAACAATTCTTGGGATATATTAAGTGACCAGTAATTTTTTTTTGTGTGTGTGTATATGCATACAGGAATTAATAGGAACAATTATTTCAATAGGAATAGGGTTTTTGAGCTAGAAAATTTCCAGCTCACTACAGATTATTTTTTGCATGAATTTTAAGAAGGGTAGAAGTATTATACAAAATAAATTCAGTAATCAACTCATTCATTCAAGGAATATTTATCGCCATTTAACAAATATAACGAAGCATCATCTAAGTGCCAGATGCTCAGTATAGGAGATCTAGTGGAAGTGGCTCATAATAATAAGGAAAAAAAATTATAAAATGCAATGGGTTGCGAAGAAGACAAAAAATATGTGGAGACAGAAAATATTAGAGGTAGGGGTGATGGTGTGGTCAAGGAATGCTTCAGTGAAACAGGACAGCTGAGAGGTTGAAGAGGGCCAAGAATGAGAGACTAGGAAATAGTATGTGGAAATGGAAAAACTTTGGGAAGGAACTTGACATGGTGGAGAAATAGAAAGGTGCCATGAGTCTTCTGAGAAATGATCTATGTAGTCTCCTTCCCACAGGTCTTTGTGTCAAGGCACGTAGCCAGCAGCATTTTTTCCCCTTGTTTTTCAGCGGAGGGCCTAATCCTCCATGGCTCAGAGTGGAACAGTGGTTCACAAAACAGAAATCTTGAAATTTCAAACAATGGAGACATATCTAATTTGAATTCTCAAAACTCATGTCTTTGGGAAAATGCCTGTACTATTGAATAAATGCAGAAGGAATTTTGCAGGAAATGTGAAAGGGAGTATTTAGTAAACCCAGGGGCTCCATCTGTGGAGGGGACATTTCCCCCTTTGATTACAGTGGAAAATTCCTCAAGCACAGCCTGGCCAAGGAGCCTGAACTGACCTAATTCATCACACAGCCCATGTTCCAAGAAGACCAGGGAGAGAATTTCCCAAGTACTATTCCAAGGCCTCTTGTTACAATTTAAGGCCACTCCAACTAAAGGCGAGATGTCTTCTCATCTTTTTGATATACTAAGAAATGAATTTAGCTTTTCCCCCTCTGCCTCTTCCCAAATTATGCCTTTCTCCAAAAGAAGCTGGACTGTCCAGCTACAAGTGAACTTAACGCTACAGCCTGGTGATGGATATGGCTCGCCACATGGAAAAACCATCCAGGACGACACACACTAAAGTGGATTGAATACATGTGCACCACTTTTCATCTACTACTGAAATTGTATATGTGCATTTTGAACAAATAGTCAAATAAGTATGTAAGACTTAACTGCTAGATGAGAATAAAATGGAATCTACTGGAAGCTGAACTTTCCCCCTAAAAAAATTATGTGAAGAAACATTTCTACTCTCTTCTCCTGAGGATTTGTAGTCACTTTCTGGAGGTGGGGGCAATGCCATTTTCCACCTGCCAGAAGCCTCTATTCTTCATAGAAATCTAATGGCAATTCCCAACCTCAGTTAAAGACTTGTTTTTCTATTTTTTTGAACTTCAAATACTTTCCAAATTATGCTTGCTGAGGCAGTGTATGTATACAATTATCTCATAGGTCCCTCGGGGTGCATCTAGCTAAACTTGTGGAGCTTAACTGAGCAAGACGTTGGCTGGTGTCTCTTCCTACTGTGACACCACTGAAAGGAATACCTTTCCACAAGAGGAACAGGAAACCTAGGAAATTTATTTTTCTTTTCCAAATTGGTGTTCTGGTGATTGGGCTTAATTTCTTTTCCAAACTGGCTTTCTAGTGATTCAGGTTGCTTCATTAAGTGATTTTTGTTGTCTCATAACAATAACGATCTCATTTTCTTTTTAAAGTGGAATTTGCATTTGGGGGAGGAAATTCTGTATCTTCTTCCTAGGTGAAGTAGGAAGGCGGGCCTCTTTTATTTATTTATTTAATCAATTGGATCCCTGAAGTTCCCTAGGGATAGCAATGGCTCTCTGGGGCTTCAACATACCTTCCACGGTAAGAGCAAAGGGAAAGCGTTTTTGCACAAGCAAAACCCAACCCAGGGGTTGTTGTAGCTTGTCTAAAAGTACAAAGGGCTTGGGAGTGTAGACTTTTTCAAACTGACCACGCTAACTAGATTCATAACACAGTCCTGCGCTTTCTTCTGTGTGCGCAGAAGTAGACATTTTTCTGAACACCTGCCTTTTACAGGTTAGAAAGAAATGTCCTGACTCTGAGGAATGGCGGGCTCAGATGTGGTCACACTTGTAAAGTTGTGACCCCTGCTCACACAGCCGGCTTGCGCTGCGCTAACAGCCCTCCCTCTTGCTCTCTCATCTCTTTCTGAGGCTGCAGCCCCAGGCCCCGCCCTTTAACTTCACCCAGGGACAACATACATCATACAAGGCTAAGCACAGACGTAGACTTCCTGGCTATCCAAAGGAGCCTGTTTCTCTTTGCGGTCCTGAAGTGCAGGTGGCCAGAGAAAGCGAGGGGCTCAGGATACTGGTGGGGTCGCGGCCCTCGGCTACGTAGATTGGAAGAGGACGTCTAAGCTTTCCACGTGAACCTGAAAGCTAGCTGCTGGCTGCCCAGGTGCCAGTTCGCGGCTGCGTGCACCCCACTGCAGCAGAGAGCAGCCGCAGCCTCTGCCTTGGCCACCACCGCTGCTGGGGAAGAGTCCTGGGACTGCTGACGCGGTTGGGAGGAGCCTCGCCTTTAATGCACCAGCCGCCTCCAGCCTCCTGCAGCAGCAGCAGCAGCAGCTGCTAGTGCGCGCGTGTGGGTGTGAGGGTGAGTGCGCTGGCGCCGGCCGCAGCGCCCTGCCCAGCTCCCCGCCAGCTTCCTTAGCCCCCGCCTGCCGGAGCCGCCCTCCCGCGGGACCAACACCCTCATCCCGGCCAGGCAAGCCTGAATCCTGCCCCTGCCATCTCGCCACTGCAGCTCGGGTCCAGAGAGGCACCATTTTGTCGCGGCTGCCCGCTCTCCCAGGGGGAGGAGGGATCTTTTTTGCATTTTGGAGCGGCTGCCAACGAGGGGAACCTGTTGGGCATCTCCCCAGCCCCACTTGTGAGCGCCTGCAGGGCGGGCGGGCGGGAACAGACCCCTCGGGGCTCGGCGCATCTTGGCACCGGAGGCAGCGGAGTCAGGCTCAGCATCTTCGCTGGGAATTGGAGCTGGAGTGAGCGCGCCGCGCGGGAGGAGCCGCCGCAGCCTCGGAGAACCCGAGTGGAGGAGGTGACAGCTCCATTGCCGGGTTTTTATTTTTTTTCTCCCCGCCTCCGGTCTCCTTCTCAGGCTCGGACCATGGTGCAGTCCCACTGGCTCCCCTGCCCCCGTCTCCTGTGAGACTGGCTGCGGGGAGGGATCATGGATACTTGTCTACCGGCTTCTGGTTCCCACGCAAGTAAGCCTGCTGTCAATGGAGGAGGACATTGATACCCGCAAAATCAACAACAGTTTCCTGCGCGACCACAGCTATGCGACCGAAGGTAACGCCAACCCCGCCACATTCCGCCGCTGGGGCCGGGAGCAAGTTGCGGATCGCTGGGCTTCGCGGACAGCTGGGCGCGTAGTGGCGGAGACTCCTCCGGGCCCTGGGGCTGGGGTGGGGGCTCGGCTCGCAGGGCAGCCGCGGGTGCGCCCCACATCCATCCGGGCTCCGTGCGAGGCCAGCCCGGTGTGTTCAGCAGCAGGTGGACCCGGCGCCCATGGGAGTTAAAATGGCCCTCGGGGATTAGGCTTTCAGGGTGGGGCTCCCGTCTGGATAGATGACCCCCGGGGAGGCAGATGACCCTGCCCCCGAGACGTTTGCAGGGGTCTTGGGGAAGAGATAAGGGAGGGGCCCACTAGGACCTGGTCCCCCCTCCCTGAGCGGAATGATGTTATATCTCTCAGCGGCTGCAGGGAGGGCATGGTTTCATTTCCTGCCCATTCATCTCTCTGGCCGGTAGGGTTACCTGCTCAGACAATCAAACCCCCCAAAGGCCCTTTGCAAAAGGGCGAAACCCTCTCCGCTCGGAAGTGCCTTAGCAAGAAATAAAAAGGTGGCGGGGGAAAATAGTGTTCTGGCAGCCAACGAATGAGGCAGACACGTGGGACGAGCAAAGCGATCGGTGGGGCCTTTAAAAATCACCATTATGAATTCTGCAGCAGTAGTTTCTGCTGAATCAACAGCCAGCAGAAAGCAAGAGGGTTCAGCAAGCTGAGCTTTGCCAAGAGGTGAAATTGTCGTGCCTCCCTCCCTCCCTCTCCCTCCCAGCTTGCTCTGACATTAGCGCTGGGGCCTTGAGAGCAGGAAAGGAGAGTCAGCAGGTGGAATCTCATGCTGCCTTTTGTGTGTGAAGAGAGTGTGGAGGCATTTTTTTCCCCAAATACCGAAACTTTAGCATTTTTGCTTTTATTTTCTACCTGTAGGCCTTTATCCTTAACCATTCTATAAAGTGTTGCTTTATCACATTGAGATATCAAGGGTGAGAAATGTGTGTGAAAGTGCTTTAGGAAAATGTTACAAGGTATCTTTAAAGTTATTTTTATTATTCTTGGACGCTAAAATTTCTGTAACATTTAATCTAATCAAAATAATACTACAGAAATGTGATGGCGGGGGCAGTAAAAGAGTTCAAGCTCTAAAGGAAAAAGACATGCAAGTCCGGGGGTAGAGGTGGTTACTTCTCTAAATATCCCTGGAAATTTTAGGTAGAAAGAACACTCAGTGATATTGACAATATAGTTTCCATTTATCATTATTATTGGGTAGCATCAAGCCCAGGACGGCTATGGTGCTGGACAGATTAAGCAGAGTTGTAACGTCTGGCCTCCAGGAGCTTAGCAATGGCCTTTAAGATGTGCTGCCCATCCCTCCCCATACCAAGCACTATGCTTACTGGTTCTTTTTATTTACAGGATGACAATGTGGTTGTAAGGTATTCTTCCTCTGTTTTGGTGCTTTGTCACCAACTCAGGGACCAGGTAGCATCTGACTAACTCTGAATCTCAGCATGTCATCCAAGAGAGAAGTTGGCCTTGTGTCTTTTGGCATTTGGGGGAACATTTCTTTCTGTATGCAATGAAAGAGGGCTGGCTGCCTTTATGTTTCTGCTATGTTACATTATTCAGGCAAAAGGAAATACTTTCTGAACAGAAAAGATAACCAAATGGGGGCTGTGTGTATGGGAGTGTCGATTGTAGAATAAGGAAATCAGTTAAAAATGGCATTCCTTATAGCTTTCAGGGGCCTGGATGTTACCTTTGTTCCTATGTTATCCCATTTTCGTAAACTCCAATTCTGGAAGAAATGCCAAAAATGAGACATGAGTTGATAGCAAAGAGCTTTCTAAAATCTTTCTGATATGTGTGAGTCAACCTTTCAGATCTTTCTTTCTCTTGAGTGCTCTCTCTCACACACATATACACACACACACTCAAAACTAAATAAATGTATGTTTCACAGTAGGCTTCCAGGTTGTTTTTAATCTGATCTTCATGAAGGTATGGGGAGACGAAGAGAAATGGAACTTAGAACATGTAAATACCAGAAGTTGGGTACAGCAAGAAGATCTTTATAGTCTTAACTCATCTATTTTAGGCAACATTCATATGCTTGTGCTGGCCAGAGGGGGAAGAGTCCCTCCACTTCTTAGGAATTGTTAGTACACCTCGGAAGAGCACCAGATCAAAATATTCTTTGTTAAAATTCTCTTCATTGAGAGCTGGCCCTAAAAGTTTTCTTCCCCTTTATTAATTTAAACCCACTTACTGAGGAATTAGCTTCTAAGTCCTTTTATAGACCTTGCTTTTCTGTTTCCTCTAATATTTCTGCATTTTTCTCATACTTGGTCAGATATGTCAAGTTGAGTTTTTTCTTTCAAAATCTTCACATTTATCTTTGAATTTTTCTTTCCTTTGCTCAGATCATTTCACACTGCAGTATTCTATTTAAAGCCGAAAGCTTTTTGCCGTGTTGTTAATGTGAAGGACTCTAAACCCAATTTGCATTGTAAGTGGTGGCTGCAGGCAAAGTACATCCAGCTAAGAGCAATGAAAATGCTAAGGGACACTTTTACTCAAGCTTTTTCTCTCTCTTCCTCTCTCAAAAGAATGCATGATGTATGTTTATTAAAGATATTTCCTATGACTTTTTAAAATTCTGGACATTAAAGTTACTGCTCTCCCCCACCTTTTCCCATCTTTCCTCTCTTTTAAAAGTTAACATCTTCAAGGGCAGGTGCTTGTTATCTTAGCACTCTGGGAGGCTGAAGTGGGTGGATTGCTTGAGCTCAGGAGTTCCAGCCCAGCCTGAGCAAGAGCGAGACCCCCATCTTTAAAAAATGACCAGGCGTTTTCCTGGTCGCCTGTAATCCCAGCTGCTTGGAAGACTGAGGCAAGAGGATCACTTAAGGATCACAGTGAGAATCTGTCTCAAAAAAAGAATAAATAAATAAAATTAACATCTTTATATATCTTATTTATTCCAAACACTATTCCAAGCTCTTTATATACAGCATATCAGTAAATGCAAACCCTGCTAAATCAATGTTATCATTTCTATTTTCAGTTAAGAAAATGGTTGTAACTAAGAGATGGTAACTGATGTAGCTAAGAGATGGAGACGGTACTAATCTGCCAAGGTCACATAGTCCATGGAAAATCTTGTCTTCAAACTCAAGGCGATGTGCGATGCGCTTGTCCTCCCACTGGGAAGTACCACACTGCTTCATTTCCCTTTAACCACCAGCTCTTGTTACAGGAGGGATCACAATGGTCGTGTCTTTCTGTGTAAGCTGTGCTTCCATCTAGAGTAAAAAACTCTTTGCAGGGATAATTTGGCAGTGTGTGCATAAGGAAGCACATCAGGCAGGGTTGAAATGACCATAAAAATAAAGTGAACATAGTGATGTGATTGGCTTTTTGGGATCTGGAATTCCAGGCTTCCTAAGCAAGGATTCAGCACTCAAATATTTCTGTATATGGATTTCTTTCTAAATTTTAAAGTGAACTAGAACTCCATCTCCAGTATAGCAATCTATAAGTTTTCCAGATTAATCTTTCTACTTTAATGGGGGCACAGAGAATACTCTTTATAGATGGAGTGCCTTAAAATAACTGCTCTGTCTCAGTTTCCTTAGCTGTAACGTGGGACTAACGATAGAACCTATGCCATGGGGAAAATTATTTGATACAGAGAAAGTGGTCAGGAAATTGCCTAACAAAGCCAACCCGGAATAAATGCCCTCAGTACATTACAGCTTGTATTGTTGCTTAAACTGCATTTGCATAACAAGCAGGCTGTTTTGTGTTAGATTATGTGTTGATATGGGTTCTCTTGTGGGAAAAGCTTTTGGAGATAGGAGGGAGGTCACTAAAACCCACCATAGTCTTCTCTTGGCTCAGTCAGTAGCTGTGGATCTTACCATTTAGCAATTTGTCTTAATGTACTTTCTGGTTACATTCTTGTAGCAAATGAATTCTATCTCCCCTCAGTGGTCTTTAAACAAACTGTCCTATTTGTACATATTATAGGAAAAATATGTTCACTATTCTATGCTGCTCCTTTCAATTATTGACTCATTGATTCTTGCTCCCTCAAATATTAATTGACTCTCTGCAGTGGTGATACAGCATGTTCCAGTACAGACACGGTCTCTGTCCTCATGGAGCCTTCAGACTAGTGAAGGAGGCAAACATTAGACAAATATAAACATTTGCAAATATACACATAGTGACCAATTGTGTTAAGTGATATTCAGGAAAGGCACAAGGTGCCTTGGAAAGATGAATCTAATTTAGATGGGGGACTCAGGGACAGCCTCTGAGAGACGTTATAAGCTGGGAACTAAAGGATGAGTCTGGAATTAACAAGAGCTTAAGGCATTGTAGGTAGAAGGGACAAAACATACAAAATCCCAAAGATGTTAAATAGTCTGACAGATTCAAGGAATGCAAAGGTGACTGGCTGGAGTTTAGGGAACAAGGAGAAGAAGGATGAAAAAGAGGCTGGCGTGTGCAGTTCATTTTGAAACATATGAAAAGCAGGAAAGATTAATGCTAGGATAGAGTATGGATGAATGGATAGAAATATGATAGAGCAAGTTCAAACTATTAAAGACAAAATCCAGGTACAGGTCTGCAGAAATTCATTGTGAATTTTTTTCCACTTTGTTGTCCATTTGAAAATTTTCCTTAAACAGCGTTGGAAAAAAGGGAGACCAGGCACCAGATCACATTGAACCTTGTTGACTACGAAGAGTTTGGATTTTATCCAAACATGGATGGACAGCCATAGCCTTCCAAGGATTTCGATAAGAAAGGAAATGTGATCAGGTGGCTGCTGTGTAGGGTGGGGTCATGAAGCCAGGTAGGAAATGAAAAGGAATGGAAATGGGAGCTAATTAGGAGGCCTCTACACTCTGGGGTGGTGATGGTGGCAGAGATGGAGACAGGTTGAGAAACATCATAAGAGAAAAAGTACGTGGGACTTACTTGGTGTGATAGATTGTGTATAGATAGAGAAGGTCTCATCAAGAGTGACTCCCAGACTTTTGAGAATGGGTGGATAAAGGGAGCTTGTCATTGAAACAGGAAACAGACTTTGAAAATTGATTCGTTTGAGGAACCTGTGAGTTGGCTAGTTTCACAGTGAGACTCTCAAGTAAGCAATTGTATGTAGGTCTGAAGCTCAGAAGAAAGGCCTGCACTAGATATTAAATTTGAAGTTAGACATCACCAGCATATTAAGAATATTTTAAGCTGTTGAATAAATGAGATGCCTAGGATTAGAGTATTCCAGGTACAGGTTGAGTCAATAAGGTGAGTCAATGAGTAAGGAATCACAAGGAACTTTGTAATCTTGGCTTGGTAGAAAGTAATTATAACAAAAATCCTTCACAATAAAATAGGGGCCTTGGTAAGCATCAGTAACCATACACTGATACGATTTGCATAATGCTATACGGTCATTTCTCAGCAATGTGGTAAGATGAGTCTAGTCTTGAGTGAGTTGACTTTAGAGGGTCTCCAAACTTTAGATCCAAATGATTTCAAAAATGCTGTAGCTAGCTTCTTAGGGCCACAAAAATAAAAGTGAGGAGAAGTAAAGGTCTCTGCCCATCCCCTACCCCCATTCATACAAGCTCGAGAAAGAGGAAAGCTATGACAGTAAAGCTGGGAAGGTACATGAAAATGGCTTTTGATATGAACACGCTGGGAAGGCATTGGAAAAAATAGAAGGAGGTGGCACCAGCTGATGTAGAGCTGCCTCTTAGTTCCTTAAGTTGCCTCAGTATTTGTATGCAGATGTGAGATCAGAATGGTATTTCCGATGCATATGGATGAATGTTTGAGCTCTTCAGTGTTCGGAGAGAAACGTGAAATGGGAGGTGAGAAGAAACTGCCTTACACCATCGCAAATGACCTTTCTGGGGATGGGAAGTGCTCTGCTCCTAAACACAATAACTAGAGCGCATTGAAAATCACTAGCAAGTATTCAGTATTAGCATCCAGGTCCCTCGGGGCGATTCCAAGCCCTTTATGAGTGCTGGTCAGAAATGTACCAATGAACCTAGAGTGAATAATATTAGGCCAGTCCTGTCAAAATATTGGTAATGCTCAATGAAAAGAGCACAGCTGTAGACTGACATTCCCAGGCTCTGGCATTTGCATTTAAGAGGAAACTAAGGGTCCAATTTAGACACTTAGCTGAGGGAAAAGAACTAAGGTATCGTGAGTACTGTCTGTATTCCAGACGTCACCCGAGTGTTTCTCATATGTGTATTCATTTCATCTCCTTCAGTGACCCTGGGAGAAGGGTTGCATTAACCTCATTTTTCAGAATAAGAAATTCCAGAGTGTGGAGAACCAAAGGAATTGTCTAATGAACACATGTATATTCCAGATGCACTTGCCTAGTAAGTGGCAGAACCCAATTGGAGCCTATACCTGCCTGGACTCCAGGTTCACATTCTGCCTCTCATCAAGAATTTTGGGAGGAAAATGCAGGCTGTGTCCCACCTCCGCCTATATCTCCTGGATGCCCTCTCAGCACTGCTGGCTTCACTTGATCCATCTTTTCCTAGCACAGCAGTGCACATACTCAGGCTTCCCCATTGCCCTACTGATGGGGAGCTGAATTCTGCCACCCAGTGCCAGAATCCTTAGGTAACTTAACTTAGGTAGATTTCTTCTACTTTATAACAAGAAAAGAAGGAGCCATGTTTATGGAAGTGAGCAGTCAAGATGTGAGAACTAGCCCTGTTTTTTCAAATAGCCCTCTCCATGTCCTTCACTCCCAACCTGTGACATCAATAACGTTCCCAGGTTGAACCAAGAGGGTCTCACTGGGCCATCTGGGCACCCATCCTCCAGGGTTGATAGCAACTCGTATGGTTGCCTGCACCACAGCAAAAGGAGTGGGATGGGGCAGCAGTGGGATGACTGATGTCCTTTTGCACATAAATAAATGTAGTGGCATCAGAGGCCTCACTCTGGACACAGCAACTTTTTAGCTTGTCCTCTCCTCCCCCATTAATAAAAAGATGAGTTTGCTTTCACCCAACTTTACTACCGAATTTCCTTCTTTTGCTTTTCTGGTAGAATCAGGCTAAAAGCCAGCTCTGATATAACTATCCTGCTCAAAGCACAGATTCTTTTTACAAGGCCACTAGGAGCTTTGTCAAAAATAACCCAGAAGTCCTTGAGTTCTGCTCCAAGTTTACTATGGAAAGAGTTAGCAGTGAGGATGAGAGCGCATGCACAGAAGTGAAGTGCACAGAAAACTGAGTGGCATTAATAGGTTTCTTTAGAGAAAGGGCCACTATGGTTACTAAGAAGGGATGTTCATATATAGAGGGAAGTCAGAGTCTCGGGTCTGTGTGTGTCGATTACTTACAATAAATGTAAGGAAATGAAGGGGATCTTTGGGTAGGGGGCAAAAGATGTGTGAAGTTTAGGGGTCTAGATGGACCCCTATGGGCAGCTTTTAACCTGGGGAGCATGGGGTCAAGTGGATGGAATGGTGGGGGTGCCTTTCAAGTCTAGTGGCCTTTATACTTGGTGTATTATCAACTCAGACTGCCTAAAAAAATACCACGGACTAGGTGGTTTAAACAACAGAGAGTTATTTCTTCCAGTTATGGAGGCTGGAAATCAAAGATGGAGGTGCCAGCGGGTTGGTTTCTGGTGAGGCCTCCCTCCTACAGAGAGCCACCTTCTTGTTGTGTCCTCACATGGTCTTTCTTCTGTGTGCAAATGTGAAAGGACATCTTCCGCATTTCTTTTTATAAGGGTGCCAGTTCTATAAGGCTCCATCCTCATGATCTCATTGAACCTTAATTATCTCCTTAAAGGCCCTGTCTCCAAAGATAGTCACATTAGGGGTTGGGGGTTCAACATAAGAATTTAGGGAGGCACGATTTTGTCCTGGACCCTGGGGAATGAACAACTTCCTCCATCAAGCATTGCTTATTACACTATTGTGAATCCCTGTTAAGTAATGAACCTGAAGTGGTCACAGAATGGCAGGCCACCTCCTTCACTTACCTTAGGGAGATCAACTCCTTGTCCCTCTACAGACCCACAAGGTGTAGAGGATGGAAAAGCTCTAAACATTATCTTTAATGTGGACCATTGCAGCAAGAGGCTGAGAGTTCGCAGGTGGTGGCAGAACTTGGATCCCAAAGTACAAAATATCACCAGGAAGGGTTTTACCAGAGAGGAGTGCTATACAAGAAATTCAGCAAGATTGACATTGCTCACGGAACTTTGCAGAAGATAGGTTAGAGCCAGGGAGCCCCAGGCTGGGAAGGCTGTTGACTCATGCTAGCTGTATTACTGTCATTCAAGAATCCCTCTACCTTTGTGACTTTATAAGGCAAATAATACTTAAATTCTTTCTTACCGAAAAGGATTCAAGCGTTATAGAAATAGATAAAGAAAAGCAAAATCACTTTCCACCCCATGCTCACCCTTCTTCCCTGCCCACCGTTGTCAGGAGTGGGTAGGCTTCCTCAGAGCCATCTCTCTCTCTCCATTTTCATGGATTTGCGTATGAAGGATATATGTACAGGTTTACCACTGAGGGAGATGTTTGCATAAATCAGTGCACACGGCCTGCTCCATTTGCACTTTGTTTTTCTCTCACTTAATGATACGTCTTCCAAATCTTTCCCTATCAGAACACTTACACCTGCTTTGTGCTTTTTAATGGCTGCACAGTGCTCCATGAGATGACTGTACCACAGTCTATTTAATAGTTCCCTGTGGATGGATAGAAAATTGCTTCTGACTCTTCTGTTACATAAGATGGTGCAGTGCTTATCTGTGAATATATGTTTTTATTCAAATGTTCTCCTGTTTGACTTTATTGCTTTTGAAGCCGAGTTGCTGGTTTCTATTACTTAGCAAAATGTATAGAAGAAATGTCTGGTCTTCCATTTATTCTTCATGTAACCTTGGATCTGTCACCTAACCTGGAAACCCAAATTTTCTAATGTAGAGAATGGGAACACCTCTATACACACTGATGTGTGCACAGGACTGTACCTTCCAAAACCATTGTGGATTTGAGTTTTAGCAAAGCCTGATGATTGCTGGCAGTCGTTGGGGGGGGGGGGGGGGGAAGGGGAGGGCTATCTATGTGCCAGGAAAAGGCTTTGGCTTTTTAAAGTATTTTTCTCATATAATCCTTACAATTCTGTAGGCTGATACTGTTCTTATCCTCCTTTAAATGAAAATTGGAAGCAGAATGAGATTATTACTTATCCAAGGTTACACAACAGCAAGTATTAATAGAACGGAAGTCATGTCCAAAGCTGGCTGATTTTAAAGTGCATATTCTTAAATACTGCAAGAGATCGTCTCAATGTAGCATATGGACACACTTGTTTAAACCAATTTATGATGCTGACACAGACCAAAGAGTCTTCGTTTTCCTAAAGAAATACTCTTTTGAGTCAATGAGTACAAAGGGTCCAATTTTTATGAAGAATTTGGAAATGAACTGAGGCAAAATTGAAAGGCGCTGCAGCATCGTAAGCAGTATACAGGGTGTACGTCAGAGGACCCGGAAGGGGAGGATTCTCAGTCCCGCCACCATAACTAGTCACTTTTACACTCTGGGCTTCATTTTCCTAATTTCCTATTACTATATAATGAGATTGAAGATGGGGGAGGGGCGGCTTGTTCTCTACAGCTTTTCTGGTTCTAAGTTTTGCGGTGCGTTACGTGTGTAGCTGTGCTCATCTAGACCTCGCTGGTCCGTGCTGATGTTGTGTGTGGGACAAGACTGGGGCGACATGGGCAGAGGCTTTAAATGGCCCCAGAAATTCCAGGTCTGGTCTGATGGGTCAGATCATCCTTCTGGCAAGAAGGCTCTGGTGCAGCCAAGAGGAAGAGCCAGAAAGGGAAACTCCTCTTTGCCAAAAGCTGCTGCAGATGGAGGAGCCAGTCTGTCTGGGCAGCCATGACTTTGAGGGGAGCCATTTGGCAAAGTTTTTGGCAGAAGCTGCCTTGCAGGATGAATGCTGGAGACGGTCCTGGGCTGGAGTGAATTGGGGATGCAGCAAAGGTGGCTGGTGGAACAAATAACCATCTGGGGAGCAGGGCGCTGCTCATCTTGCCGCACTGACGGGAAGAGCAAGTGCCAATGAGCGAGGCTGAGCTCTTAGCGACACCATCTGACAGGCACAATAGAACCCCCACCCCACCCCCACTGTCACTCACAGCATACAGGGGGGCTAGAAACCCCAAGGGAACCTAGGCTTTCAGAAACCAGGAAGGCCCCAATTTCCTTCACTGTTACAAAGTAGGGAAGGAAATTCCACTCAAAACAAAAAGTATCTGAGTGCTGTGTAGCATGTTCTAGAGCAAATGGTGAAAGATACGCTTTTTTTTTTTTTTAAATAATTTTTTTTAATTTTTTTTTAATTGTTAAATCATAGCTGTGTACATTAGTACAATCGCCTGTACCCATTCTAAGATGCACCATAGATGCGCTCTTGTTCTCAAATATCTTTCCATCTATTTGGGCAGAAGACACTCTTTCTCAAAATGTAAAACTAACCACATAAGCTAGGTTTAGTGAGACTGCTGTGTTTACCTCTCTAACCTCGTGAGGTGGGACAGAGTCAGAACCCACCCGGCTCTAGAGCCGTTTCTGGCCTTGCTAGCTCTGTGGCCTAGGACAGGCTACTCCATCTCTTTTCTTTACCTACAAAAATATGGCAGGGGATGAGGCAACATGTGACTGCTTATTTGTGATAAATAAATCCCAAAGAGTCCCTTTCTTACGCTATGCATTTGGGACCAATGGTTGATGATGTGTTCAAAAAGTTAAGGAATAGGGTGGCACCTGTGGCTCAGCTGGTAGGACGCCGGTCCCATGTACTGAGGGTGGTGGGTTCAAACCCAGCCCCAGCTGAACTGCAACAAGAAAATAGCTGGGCGTTGTGGTGGGTGCCCGTAGTCCCAGCTACTCAGGAGGCTGAGGCAAAGGAAAACGCCTAAGCCCAGGAGTTGGAGGTTGTTGTGAGCTGTGACACCATACTGAGGGCAATAAAGTGAGACTGTGTCTCTAAAAAAAAAAAACACACACTATAAAGACAAGCAAAAACAACAACAAAAAGTAAAAAAAAATACATTAAAATATGTGTGTATATATATATACACACACATATTTTAAACAGTATTCACTACCTAATTTCTTTTTTTCTTTCTTTTTTGTTTCAGACAGAGTCTCACTATGTCACTCTCAGTAGAGTGCTGTGACATCACAGCTCATAGCAACCTCAAACTCTTGGGCTTAAGCGATTCTCTTGCCTCAGCCTCCCAAGCAGCTGGGACTAAAGGCGCTCTCCACAATGCCCAGCTATTTTCTCGTTGCAGTTGTCATTGTTGTTTAGCAGGCCCAGGCCGGGCTCAAACCCGCGCCAGCCACGGTGTATGATAGTGCTCTACTCACTGAGTTACAAGTGCCAAGCCTCACTACCTAATTTCAGTGCAAGGCCTGATGAAGAGTCAAGGCTTTATCTTTGAGTTTTGATACACGAATTGGAGGTTATAATATATTTCTTGCACCACACCCAAAATGACAAAGACCATGCTCACTTTGACTTTCCTGGAAGTAGAATGAAAGTGTGTATATCACAGAAACAATCTTACTTCAGAATCCTTTTAGATTTTTATGATTGTTCCCCCATTTGTATCACTTCTACATTTAATTTGACAATTCTTTGTCAAGTAAAGCATTCAACTTAATTTACGTATGAAAGAATCGTTCTCATTCTCTTTCACCTTCCATGATATTTAATTAAATAATAAGTAAACGGCTATCAAGGGATTTGAGAACAAGCACCCTGACTCTGAGTAAACATAAAACTCAACCAGAAGTGTGCCTATGTATCAGAGATCACCCTACTAAATTAGCTGTGAGTATTTATAAAGCACGCTATAGGTCCATCTTACAGGGGAATTGGGAGACATTTTTGATCTAGTGAGTCAGCCACTTAGAGATCTGTTAAAAGAGTCTGCTGTAATTATGATGAGGAGGAAGAGCTGCTATATCTTGAGTGCTTGCCTTGTAACAGGAACTGGGTTAAGTATTCTGTGTGTACTCTATGTGAAGCACTATATAATAGGTATTATATATATATATATGTGATTATGTAATATATGTGATATAAATGTGTATATATGTGTGTGTATAATTTAATCCTTAAAACAACACTCAAAATTATGTACAATTAAGGCTGAATTAGATGGGACTTTTAGGGTTTATTCACCATTGTTTATCCATTTCCTGGTATAGAGCCCGACAAATAGCACTCATTACGTGTTTATTGAGGAAATGAGGGAAAGGGGAGATGTATTTTCACTTTACTGATGATACTTAGAGAATTTGTGTGATCTGCCCAGTTTCTATCAACAGACCCAGAACTTGAATGCAGTCATGTCTGACACCAAAAATGTACATGTACATTCTTAATTACAAATGTAGGTATATTGCAATAATTTCTTTTTTTGGTATAAAACCCTAGGACATATACTTTGGATGTGATATTTCCCTAAGAATAACGTAGTCTGATAAAAATTTGATATTATTATCTTTATTTTGTACAAGTATGTAGATCATCTAGGACAGGAGTCAGTCAACATTTCCTGCAAAGGGCTAGACCGTAATATTTTAGGCTTTGCCCACCATATGGTTTCTGTCCCAACTCCTGAGCTCTTGTAATATATGCCCATGGTTGCATTCTAGTGGAACTCTGTTTACATAATCAAGTGGTGGCCTGTTAGCCATAGTTAGTATCAGCCCCATTCTAGAACAGTATTAGGAACTCAAGAGCAGTTTAGATGATACTGATCATCTAAGTGAGTAGCTTCAGAAAGTACTAGAGGGAAGCTTACTCAACCAAGAATGGTTCAGTAGGGAAGTGGTTCTGGGTGCTGGCCAGTGGAGAGAAGTGGTGGGAGTGTTCCTTATTGGAGATATAATCTTGTGCGATGTTAGGAGGCAAAAGTAAGCAGGGAAAGTGACATGTTGTTGGAGCAAATGAGCTAGAGATTAGAGATGTACAATGCTTGACAGCTCATTAGAACTCCTAATTAGTGTGTGTCCCATTGCTCACGCCATTGTCATTTTAAAAAGATACATTAGGCACTGTGCTAAAAAAAAAATAGGTATATAATTCTTTTTTTTTTTTTTTTTTTTGCAGTTTTTGGCTGGGGCTTAGTTTGAACACGCCACCTCCAGCATAAGGGGACGGCGTCCTACCCCTTTAAGCCACAGGCACTGTCCAATAGGTATATAATTTTTAGGAATCAAATATAGACCCTGCTCTCATAGAGCTTGCATTCTATTGGTATTCTGCATATTAAATAAACACACACAGATGAATATGAGCATAAATAAGTCTTGTTAAATACCATGTAGGAAAAAGAAAGATGTTTTGGAAGAGCAAAATATATGTTCAATGATGAAAATTTGGACCATAGAGAGTAGTCTTAAAAAGAAAATCAGATTCACCACTGGCTATGCCAGAGATGTAATTATTATAAATATTTTTGATGTCTTCAATTTCCTCCTAGACAATGTGTGTGTGTGTGCATGTGTGTGTGTGAGTGTGTGTGTGTTTGAAAGATAGGGAGAAATGAATGGAAATGACTGGATGAATGCTGAAATTCTATGTAAAATGGTATCGTATCTAGGGTTGGTTGGTTTGTTTTGACCCCTAACACAAATACTGTGGGCACTTTTTAAACAACTTTCTATAGTTGAAACATAATTTTACCAGTCACCTAAAGCTGACTATTTAGATTATTCCCAATGTTTGCTGTAATAATTGTGTGACAAATAATGGCTAGACTCTAAATAATATTTTTGGTTATTTTTTAGACCAAGTTTTTAAAAGCAGGATTACTGGGTCAAATGGTACAAATGATACCATTTCTAGATGAAAGGGATTAATTATGTTCTAAAACAGTTGTTCCAAGGAAATGTTTGTAATCACTGTCACCTCTCACCTTGGTTCTATCCATATTTTTACTCTACCTCACATGCTATGGATCATCAGGGTGTTTGAATGTATCCCAGGGAATTTACGTGGGGTGAAGATCAAGAAAACTTCCTAAAGATATAACCATTGAGTTTTAATTTGATTGGCCTTGTCCCTCCCAGAGCTCGGATGCTTTCCCCCTTTCTGAGAGGAGTGGCAGGCTCAGTTCTCAGCCCCTGCCATTAAGCATGTGGGCGAGTAGCTTATTCCCTGGGCTTCAGTTGCCCACCTATGTTAAATAAAATTACTTTCATGGTTCCAGGGCATCATTTGTAGATGAGTATATGAAACCTAGTGACCCAGAAATGTTAATTTTCTTCAAACTGGTGAGTAGGTAACTTCAAAGAATGATTGACCCAGTATGACAACCAGTATAGTTGTTTAATGAGTTGGCCTCTCATGGGGTACAAGTTTGACATTTCTGAGTGCTGTGCTATTTTTTTCTCTTTTTTTGTTAATACTATGTATGGTTGAGTGCAATTTGAACCCAGACAGATCTGCGAAAACTAGACTCTATCATTGACTTGCAACTTCCAGACATCTCTCATTTTCTTCAAAAATTGGCACCATTTTGAATATAAATGAAAAGTACAAATCTCATACTACAGAACATAAATTACCACTGGGGTTACATTGTAAGTGATTTTTGTTCATTTTCAAAGTGTATTTACCGTCTGCATGTCAGCAGTCTTTGGGGAGTCAGTTTGAAGTTCCAATTTGTTTGGCTGGAGTATTTGGAACATTTTCCACTTCTGAAGTGTACTGAGGTCTTTGAAGTGAGAATACTAAGCTCTTTGAGAACTTTTTGTTAAATTTAAAAAAATTATATATAGGGTATATGACCTGTGTGTTCAGTACATAAAATTTAAAGGATGGATGGATGAATTGATAGATGGATAGCTTCCTCAGGAGACTAAAAGTATTAAAGCATCTTTTGAAAACATCAAGTTTGGCAGGTAATATTAATTCTACTTCTCATCCACTTCCTCTTTTGTCTTGGAGGCAAGGGTAGGTGGGATAGTGTGGGAGACTGTTGATGAGGGTAGCACAGATCCATGGGGACATGCTTCCTGGCATTCACCAATGGTGCTGGTTTAAACAGAGGAGATATGACAGAGGGGAGAAGAGCCGCCGTAGAACCCTGAGCTGACAGAAGTGGATAAGACAGCTCCTGCAATGCTTTCAACTGACATCTCCTGTAATGACTAATTTCTAACTGCTTTGCTCTTCAGTCCAGTTCTATGGGATTAGCCTGGGGGAAGCTGACATACTCTGCTTTAGAAGTCAGAACTCTCTGGTTACTCCCTAAGATACAGAGGTAAAGTTTGGGGTACAGTTCCATTTGTGTACAAGGTCTTCTTTCCTGTAGGTTCCCTGGCCCCTTTGGGGTCAGAGATCATAACTCAGGTCTCCCCAGCTCCTGAAGAACTCTGCACACTGTGGTGGGAAATGCAAAGGCATCTGATTATCATACCGTGTGTCTGCTGCCAACATGCTTACTCAGTCCCTAAGCTTCCTCAGCACAATTTGAGATGGAAATTTTCTGATCAGAATTTTTCCTATAAGTCTTAGAGACTTGGATTTCAGCCCTTTGTGCAAGCCAGGTTTTCTTTCTTTTTTTTTTTTTTTTCCAATTATTTGACAAGCAGGTCGCCTTTGAGTCACTCATGGATGGCCTTGATTGAGACATTGGCACATTCAAAAAAAGCAAAGAAAATTCCTTCTTCTTTAAAGATTAGTCTGTTCACATTTTTGTCCTGTGCTTGTTATAAACCTTTATGTTTCCTGCCTGTCCTCTCATCTTTTGAGGTTGTCCTAACTGATCTTCAAACCATCAAGACTACTAGTGCTGGGTCCTTCCTACCCCCAGAACACCCTTGTTTCCCTACTTCCCTGCACAGTGTGTGCTGTTTTCCCTTCCCTGGTCCTTCGAGGCCTACCTCCAATCCACATTTTCCCATGAAATGTTCCCTGAATTCCTCAAGTTCTTTGATCATTGCAGCAATCCTATGAGGTATAGTTATTACCCTCATTTCACAAATGTGGAAACTGATGTCCTAGTTCAGCCAGCCAGAAATAGACAGTCTGCATATGGTCTCCCTGGTAGGATGCACACCCTAGAAGGCAGTGACCATGTCATTGTTTTCTGGTCTCCTTGGTAGGATGCACACCCTAGAAGGCAGTGACCACGTCCATTGCTTTACGGTCTCCCTGATGGGATGGACACACTAGAAGGCAGTGACCACGTCATCGCTTTATGGTCTCACTGGTGGGATGCACACCCTAGAAGGCAGTGACCACATCTTTGCTTTATGGCCTCCCTGGTAGGATGCACACCCTAGAAGGCAGTACCACGTCGTCGCTTTATGGTCTCCCTGGTGGGATGGACACACTAGAAGGCAGGGACCACGTCGTCGTTTTATGGTCTCCCTGGTGGGATGGACACACTAGAAGGCAGGGACCATGTCGTTGTTTTATGGTCTCCCTGGTAGGATGCACACCCTAGAAGGCAGTGACCATGTCGTTGCTTTATGGTCTCCCTGGTAGGATGCACACACTAGAAGGCAGTGACCACGTCGTCGCTTTATGGTCTCCCTGGTGGGATGCACACCCTAGAAGGCAGTGACTACGTCGTCACTTTATGGTCTCCCTGGTGGGATGCACACACTAGAAGGCAGTGACCACGTCATCGCTTTATGGTCTCCCTGGTGGGATGCACACCCTAGAAGGCAATGACCACGTCGTCGCTTTATGGTCTCCCTGGTGGGATGCACACCCTAGAAGGCAGTGACCACGTCGTTGCTTTATGGTCTCCCTGGTGGGATGGACACACTAGAAGGCAGGGACCATGTCGTTGTTTTATGGTCTCCCTGGTAGGATGCACACCCTAGAAGGCAGTGACCACGTCATTGCTTTATGGTCTCCCTGGTGGGATGGACCCCTAGAAGGCAGTGACCACGTTGCTGTATGGTATCCCTGGTAGAATGCGCACCCTGGAAGGCAGTGACCACGTCGTTGCTTTATGGTCTCCCTGGTAGGATGCACACCCTAGAAGGCAGTACCACGTCTTTGCTTTATTGTCTCCTTGGTAGGATGCACACCCTAGAAGGCAGTACCACGTCTTTGCTTTATGGTCTCCCTGGTAGGATGCACACCCTAGAAGGCAGTGACCATGTCATCGCTTAATGGTCTCCCTGGTGGGTTGCACACTCTAGAAGGCAGTGACCATGTCATCGCTTTATGGTCTCCCTGGTGGGATGCACACACTAGAAGGCAGTGACCACGTCGTCACTTTATGGCCTCCCTGGTGGGATGGACACCCTAGAAGGCAGTGACCATGTCGTTGCTTTATGGTCTCCCTGGTAGGATGCACACCCTAGAAGGCAGTGACCACGTCGTCGCTTTATGGTCTAGTATCATTCTTCCAACACAGAATTCGGTATGTGTGCATAAAGAATTCCGTGAAAAGTATGGCAATAACCAAAATAAAAATGAATATTAGTGCAGGCTGATGAAATGTTAAGTAATTTGTATTATATTGTTTATATTGTATTGTATATTGTTTATATTGTATTGTTTATATTATATTGTATATTGTTTATATTGTCTATAATGTAGGACAGTTTTCGATAAGTATATACATTGTTTACATAATAAAAACAATACAATTTCATGGTGGTGAAATATAATTCATAGACTGTCTAGAACTAGTTTCTAGATATCAACGTGGTAAACATTCACCTGTGTTCTTCCTTTTACTTTGAAAACATATTAATCATTATTCAAATGAAAATCAGTTTGAATCCTAAAAGAACAGCAATAAGTGGACGCTAATGGCTGTCAAACTCTATAGCAAGAATCCCTGTTGAGGAATCCCTGTCGAAGCTCTGGATGAAAGGGTTAGAGGTTCAAAGCCCCTTTGGTCCTTGTGTCTTGTCTGAAACAAGAAAGGTAAGACAATATCCCTGACCTCAGCCAATCTTTTTATGAAGGGCCTAGGCAAGGGTCTAGATGAGTCAGTGAAAATCAATTGCAGTGATGGAAAGCCCAGCTAAGAAAAAGTGTCCTAGAGCCAGTGGATCAAAGCCAGCGCTCTGTACGTGAAAGATCTCACGGTCTGTGTTTATTGACACAGAAGGTGGTTTTAATTGCCCTGAAGGAATTTCAGGCATGTTTTGCCAAAGCCAGTCTTAAAATGTTTAATCGGTAGAGGTTGGCACATGGGGGCAGCTAGTAGTGTATTGAAACAAGCCTTAGCTGAGAGAGCATGGCTACGTTTTCTCAGGGAAACACAGACAGGCGAATGCCACCATCCACTCATAAGATGGTCTTGGCTTTAGAAAATGCCAAGCCTTTATATCTGAAAGGCTTGGCTTCCTTCCGTGGTTTCATGATCTAAGCAACCTTCATGACCTCTGTTTTTAATATACTAAAACAAGGAAACTCAGTAAGATTATTAGGGCCATATTTGAGTGATTAATCAAGCAATCAATTTTTTTAGGCCCACTAGTAGTGACTTGAAAGAAAGAATATACTCTTGCGATCACACATAGTCCCAAGTAAAATGTATACTTAGACTACCATGATCTTTGCTTTTGTTTTACCTGTTTGTGTTTAACTACAAGATATTTTAAGAAATGAGCTATATGACTTGGTCCTTGTAGTTCAGCAAGTAGGGTGCTGGCCACATACACCGAGGCTGAGGGTTCCAGCCAGGCCTGGGCCTGCTAAACAATGACAACTGCAACAACAACAACAAAATAGCCAGGTATTGTGGTGAGCACCTGTAGTCCCAGCAACTTGGGAGGCTAAGGCAAGAGAATTGCTGAAGCCCCAGAGTTTGAGTAATGCCACAGCACTCTACCGAGGGTGATATAGTGAGACTCTGTCTCAAAAAAAAAAAAAAGAAAAGAAAAGAAACGAGCTATAGTAGGACAAGCAGGATTGGTGGTGTCACACACAAAGCTAATTTAATCTGCCAGATACCTTGGGGGTAAAACCAAAATCCAAGATAAATGTGAAGTCACTATAAAAATTGTTTCTTTGACTTTTGTGTCTTTGCTTTTAAGTTGCTTTGTTGAATCCCTCCAAATAAAAGACATAAAAAGAGTCAGTAGTACTAAAACACCATCTTTTCTAAATCTCTTTAAGGTGAACTACAGATGGAATTTCTTTTCTGTCCCTACAGAAAAATGTCCTTCACTCTATCTCCTTTCACTGCTGTTCTAATCTACATATAGACCAAATTCTGCTCTCCAATGTGGACATGTTAGACAGAATAACTTGGCACTTTGAAATTCGAAGGAGGAATCCAAAGGTGTCTTTGGCAAAATATATCAAGCACCTCCTTGTTTAGATACTGAAACATGTTTCTGTCTTGTTCATTGACGTGGTAGTTTGGTGATGTTCCTTGTTGCTTTCATAGAAAACTTTCTCAGCTATTTTATACTAACATGAACTGATCTGGGGGATTTGCCAAGCTTACAGGGAAGTAAGGTCATTTCTAATTTCTTAACTCTTGACTCTTGCTCCCTCTTAACGGTCATAGCAACTGAGCAAATAGTTCCACAGCTCTCTTTGTTATTGCTGATAAGTTTTCCATTTTAAAGAATCCCTCTTCCTCTTGCCTTTTTTTTTTTGTGTGTGGTTTTTGGCCAGGGTTGGGTTTGAACCTGCTACCTCTGGCATATGGGACTGGTGCTCTACCCCTTTGAGCCACAGGCGCCGCCCATTCCTCTTGCTTTTTAAATTAGTCTGTGAGTAAACCAACTTGGCTAAACAGGTTGATGCATTAGCAGCCAAATTTTAGGCAAGGAAGGAGTTACATAAAATAGTAATATCCTACACTTGTGAGGGGGTTTTATGTTTCTGCAAAGTATTTTCACAGCTCTTGTCTACTATGCACAACAAATATGAAGAGTAAGTTTTGTTAATTTTTATTTCCTCCATGAGGAAACTGAAATCTGGTGGTTAACAAACAGGTGTGATTACATACCTAGTATACTGTAGAGAAAAGACTGAAGTCCAGAGATTCTGATTGCTAAAACAGAGCTCTTCCCATCATTTTTAGAGTATTAGATAAATCACTGAACTCCCTACAGTCTTGAAAAACAAATGCTCATCCTTAACGGACTCTTCTTGCAAGGTGTTGACCACCAATATCCTTAGCATAAAGTTCCTTAGGTGGAAAAGTCCTTCGGCCTTAAGCCTTTGGTTGCTGGCTTCAGTATGGGCACTAATTCCCAAGATCACTCACTGCTGCTCTTGCCAAATGGAAGGGTCTCTGGAGCCATGCTCCTGGTACAAGCTGTGCATTGTGGTGGGAGCCTACAGTCCCAGCCACTAAGGAGGGTGAGGCAGGAGGATTGCTTGAACCCAGGAGGTTGAGGTTGCTGTGAGCTATGGTGACACCACAGCACAGTCCTAGAATTTGGGGATTATAAAGATGTGGAGAAGCCAGTGGACTTAGTTCTATTTTATGACTGTATACTATACCCAAATATCTAATCACAAATATCTTCCATTTGGAATAAGTAAGAAAATAGGTGAGGTGAGGCACCTGTAGCTCAGTGGGTAGGACGCCAGCCACATACACCAGGGCTGGCAGGTTTGAACCCAGCCTGCTCCTGCTAAACAAAAATGACAACTACAACAAAAAAATAGCCGTCCTTTGTGTCAGATGCCTGTAGTACCAGCTACTTGGGAGGCTGAGGCAAGAGAAATGCTTAAGCCCAAGAATTGGAGGTAGCTGTGAGCTGCAACGCCACAGCACTCTACCCAGGGCAACATAGTAAGACTTTGTCTCAAAAAAAAAAAGAAAAAGACACGATTGTAAGGGGGACTTTACCTAAAAAATGCAATCAGTGTAACCTGGTTTATTGTACCCTCAATGAATCCCCAACAATAAAAAATAAAGAAATGGAAAAAAAAGAAAGAAAAAGAAAGAAAGAAAGAAAGAAAAAAAAATAGGTGAGAAAGACATTGGATTGATCTCACCAACACCACCCTTATCTCTGGAAACTTAATGCAAAGCTACATTTACTGAGTGTTTTCATGTACTATGTGTATTTTTTGTCTCATTTCCACTTAATTACATGAGCAGTGAAATCTTTAATAAGAAGATGGGCTTATTACTTAAATCCTGTAACTGTAGTTGTCCATATGTAAAATTGAGACAATAGCAGTAACTGTCTTCTGTTGCTGTTATAAGGATTAAGTGAGACAATAGCTGTACAGTGGCTGGTTCAGTCCCTAACACAGATCAAATATTCAATAAGTAGTTGTTCAGTAGTTTCTAGTATTTCTAGAAGACTTTGATGGTCATAAGTATTATTTGCATTCAACTATATATACTTTCTACCCTCCAAACCCTAGGGTTCAGGGTATGAAAAACTATACTTTGGCGGTTAAGAACACAGATTCTGGAGATGCCTGGGTTTGTATCCTGGCTCCACCACCTGTTAGTCCTTAGGCAAGTTATTGAACCTCTCTAAACCAGCAACCTAATCTATCAAATGAGGATAACAATGCTTAACCTTAGAAGATTATCATCAGTGTTAAATACAGCAGTACATGGAATATACTTGGGACAGTCTTAGTACACAATACACCGTTATTGTGAAATAATGTTAGGCTGTATTTTCAATAATGTTAGTGAAATTATCTATACATCTTTAAATTTACATTGAAAGATACTTGTTTAAATTGTAAAAAAAAGTGTGTAAATAAGTTAAAATTCCAACTTTAATCTTTTGATCCAATGTCAATATTGGCTGGTGGTGATTTGAGCCCTTTTAAATATAATTTCTTGGGTTGGAATCTTTATACAGTAGAATCTGTAAGTTGACCACCCAAGAGACTCTAACAAATTGGTCAATATACAGTAGTGGTCAACATAGGCAACATCCATTGAGTACATGTGGTGCATGTCTGGTCTATGAACATTAGGTCAACTTATTGAGGTGGTCAATGTAGGAAGGTGGTCAACTATGGATGGTTCCACTATATTTACTCTTTCTTCTTCTACTGCCTTATTCATAGCTTCTCATAGAGTATAACTTCATACCTCTGAACACTTCTAGAGAAAGGGAGCCATTTCATATCAGTGAGATCTGTGCATTGCCCATTTCTGAATAGTTCCAACTACATAAAAGTTGTTCTGCACCAGAGCAATCTCTAGGTTTCACCTGTTGCTCCTAGCCCTATACTATAACTAACGCCTCACCCAAAACACTTCATACCCTGTCCACATGAACCCTCTTTAGCCATATGAAGACAGCTCTTCTAACCACTGCAGCCCCTTCAAACCCCCCTAGATGCCATGTAGTAGTTGTTTGCAAATTGTAATGTGGTTAGAATCACCTCAAGTGTTTGTTAAATACAGATTTCCAGGTTTGCCCCTAAGACTTTCTGGTAGAATAGGTCTGTGACAGGGACTGAGAGTTTGATTGTGCAGTTCCCCATGTTGCTAATTGTCCAGAGTAACATTTTGAAAACCACTGCTCTAGGTCTCCAGAGTCAGAAGGTCTGCTTCTAGGTGAGGAGCTGAAGCACAACCTGTTGGTTATGTCACCTTATTAGTCAGGATCCACCTCACCCAAAGAGACTGATGGGGGTAAGGGGAGTGTGTAAGTGCACCTGTATGTTACCAAAAGTTGAAGAATCACTGCCTCCTGGAGTCTGGATCTGAACCCCATGTTTGTCACAGGAGCCAAAGGACAACCCAAGACAGAGAATAGTGGCACAATAATGAAGCATGAATTATCCAGATGAAAGCACCTATGGAAGTAAAGGTATTAGTATTATTATTTTACCTACTATTCTTGATACAATAGCAATATGGAAGTGTTGAATAGTTCCAATTGCTTAAAAATTGTTCCATGGAACCCAAATAACTTCACATTTTTAAAAAAGTTACTGTACATATGAAGCATATTTTGACTTACCGTTTTAAAAACTAAGAACACATGCTGACCAAATGTACACAGTGGTGATAAATTATGACTGATTATAAAATTGCCAGGAGAGAGTGTTGGCTAAACAAGAGTAGAGCTTGCTTTATTGATGCTAGAGAGTTACATCTGATAGCTAATGAATAAGACAGATAGATTAACTGCTTGAACAAGGAAAAACAGGCTTGAGTCAGGAGGCAAAGGAAAAGACAATATGGGCATCTTACTTTGCATATAATGAACAATGGAGGTTCTCACCAAATGGGTCATTTGCAATGAGAAAATAGATCAGAAATCACTGTGTAGGAAAAACAACTCCTCACCTGTCTCAAATATTCTAAAGCCCTCTATTTAGAATTAATAAGTAGTTCCACTAATTTGTTTGTTTGTTTGTTTGTTTTTTGAGACACAGTCTCACTTTGATGCCCTCAGTAGAGTGATGTGGCATCACAGCTCACAGCAACCTCCAACTCTTGGGCTTAACCCATTCTCTTGCCTCAGCCTCCCTAGCAACTGAGACTGCAGGCACCTGCCACAACACCCAGCTATTTTTTGATTGTGGTTGTCATTGTTGTTTGGCAGGCTTGGGCTGGATTTGAACCCACCAGCTCCGGTGTGTGTGGCTGGCACCCCAGCTGCTGAACTACAGGTGCTGAGCTGGTTCCACTAGTTTTGGATGAAGTGATATGGAGACTTCTGCTAGCCTTTTTTATTCATTTTTTGAAATCGTGGTGACACGATTTAGCTTTACATCTGCCATAGTTGACTATATTTGGGGGTCCTGGAAGGTAAGATTTAGTATAAAAGAACTGTGATTTCAGAAGAATGATCAGTTTCTCCCTTGAGGCAGAATTTGTCACAGAGGTAGACATGAACTCTGAGACAGATTAAAGAGGAAGATAATCACAAAGGAACTCCCTTTAATAAAAGACATTAGAAGGAAAAATTTCCAAATAATTTCTTTTTTTTCTTTTTCTTTTTTTTTTTTTTTTTGAGACAGAGTTTCAAATGGGGTGACATTTCACCCTGGGGTGAAGTGCCATGGTGTCAGAGCTCATAGCAACCTCAAACTCTTGGGCTCAAGTTATTCTCTTGCCTCAACCTCCCAAGTAGCTGGGACTATAGGCACCTGCTGCAATGGGTTGGTGATGGGCACCCCAAATACCCTGACTTGATCATTATATATTCTGTACATGCACAAGCCTGGCAATATTGTAGAGACAGGTTCTCACTTTGGCTCAGGCTGGTCTCGAACCTGTTTGTTCAGGCATCTACCTGTCTTGGCCTCTCAGGTGCTAGGATTAAAGGTGTGAGCCACCTCACCTGGCAGACAAATAAATATCATAAAACTCATAAAATATAAAAGGTAGTCAAAGGTAGTCAAAGATCAAAAAGGGAAGAAGAGTAAGTGTGTGTTTATATGTGTGTATATGTGCACGTATGTGCTTATGTATGTATTTATGGTTATGTGTGTTTTTCATCAGCCTATGGATAAAGATGTGTGAGGCATTGGTGTCACAAGGAAATTGTGTAGCCTTAACAACATACGTGGAGATAAATGCCACATAGATGATATTGACATAATGTTTTTTTTTTTTAAATACAAGATGACAGGGCTAGGGGGGTGGCTTACACCTGTAATCCTAGCATTCTGGGAGGCCAAGGGGGGTGAATTGCTTGAGCTTATGAGTTCGAGATCAGCCTGAGCAAGAGTGAGACCCCTGTCTCTAAAAAATAGCCCAGTGTTGTGGCTGGACCTACAATTCCAGCTACTCAGGAGGCTGAGGCAAGAGAATCGCTTGAGCTCAGGAGTTTGAGGTTGCTGTGAGCTATGATGCTACAGCACTCTTCCCAGGGTGACAGAGTGAGACTATGTCTCAAATATATATATATAATATGTCTATGTAAATATACATGTCTATGTATATTTATAGATCTAGACATGATGATAAGAGAGTAGGGTTTGTTTTTAAATACTACCTTGAGTTATCTGTGATCTGGGCGGAGTTCTTTTCTTCCTTTGCTGTAGAAAATTTATGTTTTGCTGTCTGGCCTGTTTTAATGAAAGATTTATGTCTATTGTAATTCTGGTGTACTTTTGTTTATTCCTACTAAGCAAGTCACATTTTCAGTGCATACCAATATAGTATTAATTGAAGGTTCGCACTTTATTTGGTTTTCCCTTGATGATGCTACCTCATGTAAACTTTAATGAGCTGAAACTGGATAGATTTTTAATGGCGCTTTCAACTTTTAGGCCCCCTATTCCTCCTTCAGAAGGGAGAAAGAGAGGAAGGAATGGAACATTTTGTTGTTGCTCATATTTTGCTGACCTGCATTATGGCAGACTCAAAATTTCCAAAAGCACAAAATCTGCAAGTGAGAAAGCGACAGTTCAGAATTTTAAGATCTTGTTGTGAGAAAGAATAGCAGGGACGAATACGTGCTTTCCACTGTACCCCATCAAATCCAAATGTTTCTCAGCAATCCTTTCCAAGTACAAATGCCCTTTTCAAAATTCTAGGACTCGGTGACTATAAAAGCATTGCGCACAGCGCAGTGAGTAAGTGTGAGGTATGAACGGAAGACGCGTGTGCTTTAGTAGAATGTTAAGGGTTCTCTCAAGCTATCATTTTCACAGATTTAGTTACTTTCCTCAAAAATGGAATCCATTAGAATTTGATTAAGATTACCTTGATGAAGAGAGGTTGGTCTTAGGTACCAACATACAGTTAAACAGAAAGTATAAGTTCTAACGTTCAGTAGTTAGCAGCAATGTATATCTAGTTGTAAGTAGCTAGAAGACAGAACTTGAAATGTTCCCAGCACATAGAAATGATAAATTCAAGGTGATGGACACCCCAAATATCCTGACTTGATCTTTTTTTTTTTTTTTTTTTTGAGAAAGAGTTTCACCATGTCACCCTCGGTAGAATGCTGTGGCAGCACAGCTCACAGCAACCTCAAGCTCTTGGGCTTAAGCGATTCTCTTGCCGTAGTCTCCCAAGCAGCTGGGACTACAGGCACCTGCCACAACACCCGGCTATTTTTTGGTTGCCATTGTTATTTTAGCAAGCCGGGGCCTGGCTCGAACCTGGTAGCCTCCGTGTTTGTAGCCAGTGCTATAACCACTGTGCTACGGGCACTGAGCCACTTGATCATAATATACTCTGTGCATGTAACTAAATATCCCATTTACCCCATCAGTACAGAAAATATTATGTATCAATTTTTTCTTGAACTGATGACATGAGTTTGAGATTATTTAATAGCAGTGTTAGGCATGAAGCTGTGTATGGCTATCCATGATTTCCCACAATATACCCGGTAGACATAATACTTTACTATACGGCAACAGATTGGTGTAAAAAGAGGCTGGCACCCATTCTTTCACTTCTTAAGTATCTACTGAGCACTCAGTATGTACCGCACTGGGTACAGCACTGGGCATGCACAGGTGTAGTCCACAGACCTATCTCTTCTGCTAATGAACTTGTAGTCTAGTGGGGTACATAGGACAGTGAGCAATTCTAATGTAGAATGAGAAGTTCAGTGATGCAGGCCAGGCCCTGTGAAATGATGGGAGAGGACTCAGAGGAGGGCTCATGAAGGAGGAGGTGGTTAAGCTGAGACCTAATGAGGGGGAGGGATTCAAGTGAAAGGAAGAATGAAAACTGTTCCAGACTGGGAGAAGGGAACGCTCAGGAGATACTGAGTTAGTCGTACTCCAGTGATTTAGTAGTTGGGTAGCTTCAGAAAAGTCTTGGATACTTAGTTTCCTTAAATTTTGTGGGAGGTGGGAGATGGTGACCAGTAGTTATCACTGGTACTGCTTCTAATGGTGCTACTGGTAAAGAAAGAAACAATAACAATTAATATTTACTGAGAACTGATTTTGTGCCATGTAGTATACTAAATGCTTTACATGCATTAATTATCTATCAGGTATTTGCAAGCATCTTGTGAGGGAGGTACCTTTATTATCTGTTTTGGACAAGAGAAAATCAAAGCTCAGAAATGTAAGATAAGTTGCTCAAGGTCACCCAGCCGTTAGTAGAAAAGCCAAGAATGAAAAAAGACAAGATAACTTACAGCCTGTATTTTTCACGATTACTATACTATTCACAATCTAACTTTTTCATAAAGCTGTTATAAAGATAAGCAGGATAATTTATTTGAAAGCTCTTAAACTGCATTGAACCCCATACCGTCTTCGTGCATGTTAAACAGAGGTGTGAATTGTGTGTTTGGTAGCTAGCCCAGAATAGAAAGTAAAGATGGTTGCATGATGTCTGGGATGCTGTTATTTGCCTTGTTAGCAACTCCTTGCATTCTTCAACATGTTAGAAGTCAAAAGTGGCATTCCCTGGAGGACTATTTTTTTTTTTTTTTTTTTTTTTTAGATAAAGTCTCAAGCTGTCACCCTGGGTAGAGTGTCGTAGTGTCATAGCTCACAGCAACCTCCAAGTCCTGGGCTCAAGCAATCCTCTTGCCTCAGTTTTTCTATTTTTAGTAGAGAAGGGGTCTCACTTTTGCTCAGGCTGGTCTCGAACTCGTGAGTTTAAGCAATCCACCTGCCTCGGCCTCCCGGAGTGCTAGGATTCCCTGGAGGACATTTTTTAAGCAACGGAAGATGAGGTGAGATGGACCATGGATTTGCTTCTGAATGACAATTGCTATGTTAGAAAGTCCTTGCACATTCTCCGTTAATCGCCGTGTGCCCTTCTGTGACTGTACACCAAGAAATGAAATGGAGGCTTGGCAATTACCCAATTTTTTTTCAAGAATATTGCATTCTAATGTGGATAATCCAAAGCCCCAACAACACTTTAAAATTCGGGATTGCCCAGTTGACCTGTGTATACGTATTCTCTGCTCTGCCTCTACTTTTTGCCAAATAGACTCTTTTCCTGGCATTTCTATATTTCTGATACTCCCCAATGTATTCCCTGCACTTGTCTGGACCATAATCAGCCACTCCGTTGTGAATTTAGGGTTATCTGTACCAGTGTCACATAAACAGGTGTGTGTGGCTGGCCGCCATGTCAGCAGTCATCCAGAGTTATTGAGAGTGTTTGAAGAGAGGTGGTTGCACAGTCTGTAGGCATGAAGAGTGTGTCTCCACTACAAAGGGAAAAGACTGGTTCTGCAGTAGGTGAACAATAATTAACCACCATAATGAATTCTTCTGCATCATAGTTCAATTCCAGAGAATAATTGTTAATTTGTTTAAGTCCTGCTTGAGGCCCGATAAGGGAGCTTTTTCCTTTGGAAGCTTGACTGAGCTTGTGTGAAAGGCAAGACTGTAATTCAGATATACCAGTGAAATGCAAACAGTTTTGTGTATTAATGGTCACTAATGACATGTAATCAAGCTATGATTTGTTAGGCTAAAAACAAAGGCACAATTAGTTTATTTGTTCAGGAGTGTAAACAGAAGAATTTGTCAGTCTGCAGATCGTTCTTCCCCCTTGGAGACAGTAGGCTGGCACATCAGTCTTGAGCTGTGGCACTTTGGGGCTGCCCTGTCTGTTCCTGAGATTCCCCTGCTTCTCTCAAAAGCCTGCAGCCTTCATCAAAAGAAGATACGCAGGATCCTGTCCAGAGTGCTCTTTCTCTGTGGCTTTCTCTTTGTTAACAAGCCACTTCCATTTTAATTTTTCCCTTACAGCTTCACTCTGGTCTCATGCTTCAACTGGCTAATTTTCTCAAAGCATCACCATTCATTCAACAAACATTTAACATGTAATTATTGAAGATCAGTTGTGCTCCAAACACTATCCTAGGCCTCAAGGTTTATAATGGTGATCAAGAGAATCATGATTCAATTTGTAAAATTTACAATTTCTCCATACAATTACAATTAATTAATTGTAATTAATTAAGAATTTCAATTTCTTGAGATTTTCACGCCACTAACTTTTTTTTTTTACTGATCACTAAAACCAAGTGAAAAATCTCTTGGCATGAAACAGATGCTTTGTTGAGGTATGTGTCCTAGAGAGAGCAAGGTACTTTGATCTGTTCAGGTGCCTCAAAACTGCCAATAGAAAATTTTGAGGGATTATTGTGACTCCTTAGAAAAACTATATGTTGTATTTTGCCTACTTATATGTTCACTTTCTTAAATCAATTTAAATCCTTATAGGAAACTATGATATCAAAATATAAAATCCTTTAATCCTTCATCAAGTAAAAAGACTATGATCTATGTGTTATCCTGGTGTCCTAATGATGCAGATTGTTTGGGTGAGGCATTTGGAGCCCTCAAAGTCATTATAAACAATAAGAATGATCTCACTTATATAGAACAGGATTTCTTTCCTTGTTAGCACTAACAGCAATTAACAATATTTTATTTACTTGTTTGTGTGTTGACTATCCCTTCTTGAAGATTAAGCATGTTGCTTTTCTTACCTGGTATGTATCACGGGCTCTAAAACAGTCCCCAGAATAATAAATATGCTGGGTAAATATTTGTTGAATGTTGAATGAAACCTGAGCCCATTGGTTAGAGCTTGAAAGCCAAAAGTAGCATTTGGGATGTTGTGAAGTAAAGTAAAATGACGTGAAAGCAAACAGCTCTTAAAGGATTGGACTAGTAGATGATCAGCACTAGTGTGGACCTCTTCTGGATGGGATTTTTTTCATGTCCCCTTATGTCTACATTCGTGTAATATTTATTTCAACACATTACTGACCCATGTGATAAAAAAGACCTCATGTTCATTTGGAAACTACCAAAGCCCAGTGGTAATATTTCTTGTACTCATCCCTAGGGTGACCAGTGAAATTTCTCATATGAGATGACATATTCTTCAGAATCTAAAGAGGGACTTTAATGCTAGGAAAGTTTTGACAATAGTATGGAGGAATGGTATGGCCATTTTTCATTCATTTATTTCATAGATATTTATTAGGTACTTATGTGCCAAAGATAGGACCACTTGCCAGGAATATGGAGTGATTAGGCCCTCTGGGGAGTTGTAGTAAAGAATAACAAAGATAAATGTAGAATTGCAACTGTGACAAGCACTCTCGAGAAAGAGTTAGTGATGCTCTTTGAGTGTATAATAAGAGGATTATTGGACCCAGTCAGGGAAAGCTTTCCTGGGGAAAGAAGAATTGCTGAATCCTGCCATAATAGGAGTTAGCTATGTTGAAGAGGAGATGGGAGGGTGACCTGGGCAGAGAGGGCCTTTGAGTATCAGTAGGAGAAAAAAAAGAGAGGATGTCAAAGGAAGGGAAAGGTGGCCAGGGTGGATGTTAGACAGAAGCCATAGCTTGTAGAGCCTTGAAAACAGTTTATGAGGTCTTTTTGCTTTATATCCTAGGAGTGAAACTGTTGACATGTTTAAATGTGGGGAAGAAGTGAGGGCAGTGACCAAATTTGCTTTTCTAAAGATATCACTCCGGCTGCAGTGCAAACAATAGATTGGAAAGGATCTAGAATAGATTTAAGGAGACTAGTGATTTATTCACATGAAAGTGACACAAAGTGTACATCATAAATGCCCATGTGGGGCAGTCCCCGTATAAAGCATGTACCCTTGCCAGAGATTTGAGATGCCCTGCTCCACCACACGGTATAGCCCTCTGCAGACTTCCTCTGCGCTGTGCGGCGCACACACCCAGACGCCCAGATGTAGATGAGCATCATTAATGCAGAGCACAGACTCAGCCCCGGTCCCCTCCCATCTGATGCATCAGTTTAGCACCTTTCCCTTTACACTTTACCCTCAGTCTTCAAAGGCTGTTCTGGGGTCTAATTTTCCTTCCTAGAAGTGTGAGACTGGTTTTTCTACAGTGCTATTAGAGGGATCCTCCACTCAGTGTCTCATCTGCCATGGCTTTGTGCCTGTTTGTCAGGAACTTCGAGAATGTATTAAGACATAATACCAAGTAGAAGCTCTGTTTTGACAATGATTATGCCTATTATCTATTTTAATAAATGTAAATTGCAGTGGAGAAACAAACCATTTTCTGCCACTTGAATCCTTTTCAGGGAAGCCTGAATCCTTTGTGCATGGCTTAGATGTATTACTGTCATTTTCCCTTCACTGAGTTGATAAAAACACTTAAATAAGACCTTTGTTAGCACACCCTCTTGTACCGTTGCTCTAATAAATTGTTGTGATTTTAGTCATGGAAATCCATATTTTAGAACATTTGCAAATTTATCTGTAGTCCTTTCCAGAATTGAGATTATGGGGAAAAATCAACAGCAAATCCACATATGTGTTATACGTACCGAGCACTATACTTGGGATAGGGCAGTGACTAAGGCACTAATTCTGCCTGTAAGAAGCTGTAGCCATTTCTCAGTGTTGGAATGGGAATTTACCAACAAGCAAAGAGAAGAAATTAGAATGTTCCATGCAGTAATGAATTAGAATTGGAGACATCAGTAAGAACTCATGTGTAACTTTATGTAGGTACAGATAATCCCATAGAGAAATATTTTTGAGGATATACACAGGTTTGCCTACACAAATATATTTCTTTCTGTGTCAGCTGAGAAGACTTAAAATAAATGATACCCCAGTAGCAATTAGCAACCAGATCTTGGTTTCTAAAACTATTCTATAAAAGAAAACGTGAATGTCTGATGCTACCACTGGGGAAGGAAATATATGAATGTGGAGCCTCTTATGGAGCCAAAAAGTAAGGACTTACTAACACAGAAAAAGAACCATACATTGATGGAGGCATGTTAAAGGGACATGACAACCAACTGAAAGCGTCCCCAATGTCCAATGTGGAACATTTGAACAACAAAACAAAATGGTATTGGACTATGAAAGTATAAAATAAGTATCCATGAATCAAAATAAGTAAATGATTGACTACATTAATAAATGGAAGAGAAAGAGAAAAATCTGTGCAGAAAAACTCTGAATAAATCATGAAGATAACATACCCTCAAGGAGCACAGCGAGCAATCATAGCTCTCTATATTTCAGGTGTGGGCTGTACATAATGACTTCTTTCTAAAAAGTATAGAATATAATATTGGGGTGGGGGAGCAACTTTGCAGTGAAGAAACCTGACAAACACTCCTTCAGCCAGGTGATCAAGGCCAACATGAACACAAACCCTGTCTTCAGGAGGACCCTTGATTAATATGATGCAAAGAAAATGGCACTTTTCCTCTGGGGTCTTCAATCATAAGAAGACCATTAGCCAAATCCCAACAGAGAGCCATCCTACAGTACACCTAAGACCTGACGGTCTTCCTTAAAACCCTCAAGATCATCAAGGGTTAAGGAAAGTCTGCTTGGCACCCATAGCTCAGTGGTTAGGGCGCTGGCCACATGCCTCAGGGCTGGTGGGTTCAAGGAGCCAGGCCTAGTCCTGCTAAACAACAGTGACAACAATAACAAAAACAAATAGCTGGGTGTTGTGGCAGGCACCTGTAGTCCCAGCTACCTGGGAGGCTGAGGCAAGAGAATCACTTAAGCCCAAGAGTTTGAGGTTGCTGTGAGCTGTGATGCCACAGCACTCTACTGAGGGTGACATAATCAGACTCTGTCTAAAAAAAAAGTCTGAGAACTGCTATAGCCAACAGGGCCCTCATAAGGAGACACAACAAATAAATGTGTAATATGTTGTCTCAGATTCTTAGATGGGATCCTGAAATAGAAAAAGGACATTAGATGACTAAGGAAATGAATAAATATGAATAATGATATGAATAAATATGAAGAAACTATTTAATGTAGTTGATAATCACAGACCACTATAGGTCCACTAGTTACACAAGTCTACCACACTAACATAAGACGTTCATAATAGGAGAAGCTCTGCAAGAAGTATTAAGAGTTCTCTGTATGGTCTGTTCAATTTCTCTGTCAATCTAAAACTTTTTTAAAAATTAAATACATTAATAAGGTAAAACAAAATTAAGGGAAGCTGGTAAGTTAGTAGGCAATTTTAATACAAGTATAATGACAGGAGCAAGTACAGAGTTATTGGAAGAAATATAATAGGCATCTAACTGGTCTTTTAAATCCTGATTTGAACAGTTTGGGGAGGTTACTTAACCTCCCTTAGTTTCTCTTTCCTCATGTCTACAATGATGATCAGCCCTCCTACAAGTCAACATAGGCTGTGCCGTCAAACCACAGTAGCTCAAACTTGACCCCCAACTGTGGGGCTGGGTGAATGACTAACTCCCTCTGGGCTTCAATTTCCTGCTAGCAAGTAGGATACTAATAATACCTATCTCAGGGAGTAGTCCTGAGAATAATGTATGTGAGGTGCTCAGATAAATAGAAACTTCAGCTGCTCCTGACCACTTCTCACAGCTATGTGGTGAGGATTCAAAGGGAGGGTCATGGAGAAGGCTCAGCACCTATTTAAGGTTAGGCACGTGGCTTGTGTTATATACTCACCACTGATACAGCAAAGGCCCTGTGGTGGTGAGGAAAGGTTCCTGGAGGCCAGAGGATGGCTTTCCTTGAGTCCAAGTACCAGACACATTGGGCTTCTCTGGTCCCAAATTGAGAATTGAATAGAAGTTGACCAGATAAAAGGAGGGTGACTGCTGTGGGTTCTGGAAAGTTGAAAGAGGAAGCACCCCTTTACAGGACTGCAAGGAGTTCAAAATGGCTGGAGCAAGGGGCCTGGCGGAGGGGACAGATAGGAAGGAGAGGAAAGTAGGGCTGTGTTATGTCAGGAACTGAAGGCAGGATTTCATCCTGGGGTCAACGGAAAACTACAGACAAGTTCTAAACACAGAAGCAACGTAAGACTGTTACCCTAGAGAGATTACTATGGCTATTGCTGAAAATGGTTCAGTAGCACAACAAATTGGGGAAGGAGCAGATCAGCCAGAGGAGTAGATCAACCAAGGTCCAAGACCTTCAGGCTTATGGCATGTGGAGAGGATTTAATGAGCGTGGCGGAAGGGAGGTCGTTGCATGAGATGGGTCCATAGAGGTGGGCAAAACCAGATCTTTTGGGACTTTGTAAGTCTTGGTAAGGAGTTGGGCCCTTACTCTAAGTGCTCTGAATCTAAAGGATTTTAGAGGCAGGGACGTGATGAAGAAGTCTACCTTAACCTCAGGTCACTAATCTAAATGTAAAAATTTGATAAAGTGAAAGTTGGAGAAAGTGCATTCTTCATACTTCACAAGGTTGTTAAAGAGAGAAAGATGGAATAAGGTAGTGAAAGTTCTGAGAAGATAATCTCATGATCTATAGATGCAAAGTGCTGAAAGAAAAAAAAAAAAGAATTGTAAAGAGCTGTCCTTTGTAAAGAAATTAAACACTTTGGTGTTCAGAGTACATTCTGAATGGAATCTCAAATTTATTTCCAAAAGTTAAGTAGCACAGAATGGAGCAAGGCATGTAGCTCTTCTGCCCTGTTGTTTTCTAGTTTTCATTATATGGTTGGTTGTCTGTTTCTGAAATGAACACTTGCAGATGCCTGATGACATCTTGCTGGCAGGGGTGGGAGGGCGCAGCTCTTGCTGACAATTTGTGTGTGTGAAGAAAGATCCAAGGAGGCTGCAAGAGACAGTGACCTTTTATTTGCCTCGCATTTTGAAATATTTCAATATGCTTGAAATCATATATCTCATGGTCCTGATTACTCTGTAAGGTAGATAAAGAAAGCAAGACCGTCCCAATGTGAGTTTGTGGCCAAAACGGACAATGAGGTTGTATTTTCTAACTTGTGCTTTTTTTCTTTGTGTGAGAGAACGCCAGTGACTTTCTGATCCTATACTTTCCTGTTACAAGTCCCCTCTTTTCTTTTCCTTTTCCTTTCTCTTTCTCTTTCTCTCTCTCTTTCTCTCTTTCTTTCTTGAGTCAGGATCTTACTCCCTCTGGCAACAGTGTGGTGGCATCATCAGATGTCACTGCAATCTCAAATTATTGGCCTCAAGCAATCCTCCTGCCTCAGCCTCCTGAGTAGCTGGGACTATAGGTCTGCACCACAACACCCAACTAATTTTTTATTGTTTTATAGAGACAGGGTCTCACTTTTGCTCAGGCTGGTCTCAAACTCTTGGTTGCAGGCAATCATCTTGCCTTGGCCTCCCAAAGTGCTAGGATACAGGTGTGAGCCACCACACCTGACCATAAGTCCCCTCTTTTAGGAATATATAAAACAAGGTCTGTGCTCACTGGGGATACATTTCCCCTTGGGACTGTTTGAAACCTAATCACTTGACCTCTATCACTACTGGGCAAAGAGAGGGAAGGGCTGTTTTCTATCACCCCTACTCATAAAGCGATTTGATTGTAAGCTCCAAAGCAGCTGGGTGTATGTGCTTCTTATACAGTGCTCAGTAGACTACAGAGTGTCATTAGATAATAAATAAAAAATGATGGAATCAAAATCCAACATGATCATTATTCACAGAGGCTGACACTGCTGATTTTTAAGGATTGAAATTGAAAAATATCTACATTTAAAAATTATTTAAAACAAATAAAATTTATTTTAATATAATGTACTAATTAAGAGCATAAGATCCAAATTTTCCAAGAGATATTTTTTGGTTGTTATTAACAGATAAGTCACATGGAATTTTTTTTTTTTTCAAGTGTGTCTTTTTTGTTTGTTTTCTTCCTTGAATTATAGCTGGAGTGTAGTTACTTGGAAATCAACTCTTGTAGATTTAGAACAGAGGTTCTTAAATGTATAGACAGGGAATAGAGGAGTGCGGAGGACTTGTGGAGCCCTTTGAGAGTTTGATGAAAGCTGTGGATTTGGGGGGGGGGGGATGCTGAGAGAGCAGTAACCATACAATAGGCCGTATAATTTTAGACAGATCATAAATTCCCATGAAGTTCATCTCTCCGTGGCTGATCAAGCACTTCAGATTGAAGAAGGCTGGGTGAACAAATGTGCAGAACTTAACTGAAGATAAATGTGCAATACTTCACGGGAGGATGTTGTGTTCCGTGCCAAGAATGGAGTGTGGTGGTTCTGACCTCACAATGATATGGCCAGGGAACACGACTGTAGCCTTGTCTCAGAGACTCAACTCTGAAGCTTGCCCAGCTCAATCACAATTTAAAATTTCAAAAGCTTTCTGTCATCAGACCTCTTTCTTACTAGTCTGATCTGATTCCATTTCTGGGTAGTAAGGACAGCACGGCTGCCTGAGTTGTGGTTACCTTTTGCCCATAGGGAAGTTTGAGAGGTAAGGAATGGGGAACTTTCACAAACAGAAAATGTATATAGTGCATTTATTCTGAGCTTTTCATTTTTTTTTTTTTTTCTCTCTCTCTCTCTTTTCTATTTTTCCTTCTTTCTTCTGTGTGTATTGGGAGGAGGGGTAGAACTAATTGGACTGAATTATCTTCTTAAAAAACTCTGCAGAATATAAAACTCAATTACCTTTTACCCAAAAGTAGTTCATGCTGCCTTTCGAATGAGATGGAACCCAGGTACAATTTGTGCTAGTGAATAATGAAGGGTTTGGAGAAAACTATGTATTATACATTCAGAAAGAGAAGGCATTGTTGCTACTGGCCTCTACTTTGAGTCCTTGTTTAGTTGATCTTTATGCATAGAGAGAATAGAAGACATTGAACCTTCAAAAGCCTCGGTTCAAATCTCATTTTTTTTTTCTTCAAAAGCTTTCTTGACTTGTTATCTTTTCTGAATCCCTACCTTAGGAATACTTATAATACAGCACATTGGCCACTGTTGTTTAGTTCAAGTTTATCTTGTTCCTTCTCCTGGTGTAGCCTCCCTGAGGGCAGACATTATATCTCCCCCACTAAAGAGTAAGCTCCATCAGATTGGTTTCCTTTATTATCCTAATCCCACAACAAAATGTCTCACACATTACAGGCAATGAATAGATTATTTTGAATGAGGTGTTCTGATACTTCAGCATCATTTATAGATCTGATTTCCATGCTGTATATATCACACTTGCTGGTGTGATTGAAAATTTGTTTTTGTTTTGCATGAAAACAAATTGGAGACAGAATAGGACTATTTGAAAGGGGTAGCATCTGAGACTGAATTTTGACGTCTGGCTGTCATGACTGACGGACCTCAGGAAACATTTTGAGTATTCTAGGAGTGTCTAGATTTATGGAACTGTTGATTTTATTTTTGGTTATCTACTAGAGCTGTGCCTTTAAATCACAAATTGACTCAAAGGAGAGATTCATTTGGTTATTCTGAATACAAGGGGAAGAGATTAAGACTTGTTAAGCAACACTGTGCAGTGGGCTGCTATGCAGTGGGCTTTATAATTTTACATGTCAGCTCATTTACTTATCATAAGAGCCACCTGCAAATGGTAATTCATCTTTTTTCTTTTAGACATAATCACACATTCTGAGAGGTAACTAACTTACTTGGACTTTAAGCTCTTTGAGGACAAAATCCCTGGCACAGACGAGTTGTTCAATTAAATGCTTGTGAAGTGTGTATCCAAGGGTACTCAATCAGGCAGAAACTGAGCAAGCCTGAGTTTGAGCCCAGAGCTCTTAGAACTTGAAGAAGCCCATTCTCTTTTGATTACTGCCTCTCTAAATAGAAAGTCTTAGCCGGGCACAATAGCTCATCATGACTATAACATCAGCGCTCTGGGAGTCCAAGGCATGTGGATTGCCTGAGCTCAGGAGTTTGAGACCAGCCTGAGGAAAACAAGACCCCATCTCAACTAAAAATAGAAAAACTAGCCCAGTGTTGTAGTGGGCACCTGTAGACCTAGCTACTCGGGAGGCTGAGGCAAGAGGATCACTTGAGCCCAAGAGTCTGAGGTTGCTGTGAGCTATGATACCATAGTACTCAACCCCAAGATAAATGAGACTCTGTCTCAAAATAAAATTAATTAAACAAACAAACAGAAACTCTTATAGAAAAAAACCCTAAATTAACATTATTAACTTTTCATTTTAGCTTAGCAACACAAGACTAATGTTTTTATTTTTAATTTTTATTATTTTTTTATTTTTTGCAGTTTTGGCTGGGGCAGGGCTTGAACCCACCACCCCCGATATATGGGGCTGGTGCCCTACTCCTTGAGCCATAGGCACCACCTAAGACTCAAGTTTTTAAACATTTAGCCCCGAATATCATTTTCTGCTGTCTGTACTATTTGCCCAAAGATGATGTCAACAATGAACTTGCCTTCCTGGCAACAACTCTGAACAGTTGTGTTAGAACATGTTCTTCTTGATACCCTGAGGAAGTAAAAATAAATGTTTGGAAAGAAGGACAAATAGAGGTGCAGAAAATAATATTTGCATTCTATTCTCTCCCCCCCCTCACCCCCAGAAGGCAGGGTGGGTGCGGGTGGCTGTCCAAACAGCCAAGAAGTTGGCAAGTTTAAAATTTTTCATGTTTTTATCATTCCAATTTATAGACTTGTTTTTAATGTAAACCTGGTTCTCTAAGTTGGTGATTATTTAGTGAGGTCTGCAGATTTAATAAGTCTTTTTTATGTAAAAATGAGAACATATTAAATTTTATAGGAACAAACTCTAGTTTTTCAACTTACATCCCAGCAGACACGAATGCATGATTTTTAATTTTTTTAGAAAACGCATATAGAAGTTATGACTCAGTTTGAATCTATGCTTTTTATTTTATGACTTGAGTGTGGCACAGGTGATGCTGGCTTTTCTGCCACCTCCACTGGCTCAAACAGACTAGACAGGTGAGACTCATCTGCAGGAAGAAGAGTATTCAGTGGGGACACAATTAGAATTAGCCCCCAATTGGAAGTTAGAGGGAGGCAGGCTGGAGATCAGTACATGGCTGTAGATGAAGGTTCTGGTGTTTGTTCCTTCAAAGAGCAGAAGGGGCTGTCTTGGGAAATGGTCTTCTCACAGGGAGCATGGAACTGAACTGTTCAAGAGGCTGTCGGGGATGATAGGGCTACACCCCCAATGCTCCTTCTTATAAGTTTCCCTACTTCTCACTTCCCAAAATGCCCTTCGCCTGGGGAAGCTAGTATTATCAAGGGATAATATTTAAGGATCTGTTTGTGATTTCTTAGCCGAGTTAGTATTTATTAAGCATGGGTCTGTTAGCATATGGATAGCATAGATCTTCCTTCACTGTAAGGATCTGTTTACGATTTCTTAGTCGAGTTAGTATTTATTAAGCATGGATCTGTTAGCATATGGATTGCTTAGATCTTCCTTCACTGTCCACTGTGGCTCACCGCAGAGTCCAGTCTGTTCTCATGGCTCTTTCAGTTTGTTCTCCCTCCTGTTGTGCACGTCTACCCATTCCCCTCTCCCTCTTTTCCTTCTCAAGGTCAAGTCTGTGACCTTGAGAAATTATTTAAGCCACCCTTTTCTCTTATAAAACAGCAATATTAGTGGTTTCTTCAAATTTATTACAGGGTAAGTCTTAGAAACAATGTAGGCAAAATACCAGAATAGGGTCTGGCAGGTGGTCAGGAACAACTCCCCCTCCCCCTTCATTTCTTCATTCAACAGATAAAGACTTTTTAACACCACAGGACAGGTGCAAATGAGGCTCATCGTGGGGAATGTGAACATAGAGCCTACTCACCAAGAAATACACTTCAGTGTGCGACTCGGTGCTAGGGAGCAAACCTCCCCTGGAAATCAGCTCAGACTCCTAGATCCCTCATGAATCAACTTCTGTGATGCCATTCTCCTCCACCTTCCTCAAATTTAGGAGCAATTGTCTCTCTTTTGAACTTCCTAGAATTGTGCGATTCAATAAGGTAACCAACCACACATGTGGCTGCTGTGGGCCTGGAGTGCAGCTAATTTCATTTGTGATGCCTTGAAAGTGTGAAACACACACCAGCCTTCAAAGATAGCACAAAAAGGAATGCAATATAGCTCATTAATAGTGTTTTAATATTGGTTTACATATAGAAAGGATATTTTAGATACATCAGGCTAAATAAAATATATAAAATTAATTTCGCCCATTTCTTTTTACTCTTTAATATGGCTGGTAGAAAATTTTAAATTCCATATGTGGCTCACATTTCATTTCTGTTGAACAGTACTGTCCTAATACTCTACTGTGCCACCTATAGCCTCACCACTTTCTTTTCCCATCCCCCATACGACTTTCTAAAATAATTCTGTACAAATGCCTCCTGATAAACCCATTGTAAGTTGAAAATATTATAAGTTCAAAATGCATTGAATACATTTAACCTACTAAATATTATAGCTTAGCATGGCCTACCTTAAATTATGTTTATCGAGTGTTTATTACGCATCACATATACTGTATGGATTATTGCATTTACGCATCACAAACAACCCAATGTGGTTATTGGTGTTACCATCAACTTCTTACCAATGGTGGAATTCAGGCTGTGGAAGGTTTTGTAAACTTACCTAAGGTCATGCTGCTTAAGCTGATGGGATCAGGGACTCCCTCTCAGATCGTTAGGCTCTAATTAGCATAATGCACAGGATATCGTTGATGCAGGATTAACATCTGTTTTCTTTTTTTATGTCGGTCATAAAGCAGTTTCTGTTTAACAACATTAGGAGACATTGTCAGCCTTATTCACAAACAAGGAGTCCTTGACTGATTACACCTGTGCAGTAGGGCCCATGCTGAAGAAGAGCGTGGGGCGGGGGCAGTTACGTAGGACGGGCCCTGGCCCCGCTCTGGCTCCCGCCCTGCAAGCTCGCCACCTTCCTGGACTTCTTTTCCTTCCTTAGCGGACTGTCAGGGGTGGAATACACTGAGTCCTAAGGTTCTGTTCAGTTTTCTACTTCTCTAAGCATGGTCACAGGAGGACAAGGAGGAGGACAGGTGTGAAGCTGTGCTCATTTGATCTCAGGTGAAGTGTGGACAAGTGACAAACCAAAGATGAACATGTTCCCGAGAACACAGAACACCTCATGAGGGTGGGCCCAGGCCTGCTGACCTGCAGCAGTGGGCTCTGTGCTATCTCAAGTGACAGACTGTGAAATCAGAGCCCTTCCTGCCTGAAATTGCCGATTTAACCAACCTGGCCAGATTGCACAGCTTTCAGTACGTTTCTTGATACAGTTTTGAAGGGGGATTTTAATATGCTTTCCTCTCCAGATGTTAAAAGTAAAAAATGTACACTAAACTGAATTGCTTTCATTATTGAATTATTATTATTAGTCATCAAAATTTTTCTGCTTGAGTATGACACGTAGGACAATAGGTCCTTACAAGTCTTTGACATCATCCTCCATTCTCATTTCTAAAATTTGGCTTTGGAACACAATCAAAAGACATTGACCTTTCGGAAAAATGATAAAGGGCTATGACTTTTCATATAAAAAATACAAGCAGTATTACTCAGAGTGCTGATTTAGAGATGTGAGCCTTGATAATTGAACCTGAATAATAAAGATGTTAGGCAAGTTGAGATAAGTGAAATACTTACTGCTAAACCAAAACAAAAATGGTTTGGGGCAGCTCCTGTGGCTCAGTGAGCAGGGCGCTGGCCGCACATACCAAAGGTGGGGGGTTCAAACCTGACCCCAGCTGAATTGCAACAAAATTTTAAAAAGCCAGGTGTTGTGGCAGGCGCCTGTAGTCCCAGCTACTCAGGAGGCTGAGGCAAGAGAATCCCCTAAGCCCAGGAATTGGAGGTTGCTGTGAGCCGTGTGATACCACGGCACTCTACCGAGGGCGAGACAGTGAGACTCTGTCTTTAAAAAAAATAACAAAACAAAACCATGGTTTGATATAATTCAATTCACCGAGAAAGGCAGTGAAAAGGAGTGGTTAAGGCTTTTGACTCTTGATTCAAGATGGAACAATTCTAAAATTCCAGTTCTGCCACTAACACAAAATGTCAGTGTTCTTGTCTGTGTAAACATGGACAATAATAATAGGACTTACCTCCGAGCGAGGAGTGATAAGAATGACCTGGATTCTGTGTGTAAAGCACCTAAGGTCTGGCCTAGGTCTTGCACTAACTCCATAAATGTTAGCCTTTTCTATTATTAGGAGACAGGTAATGTATCATGAACAAGTACCCTTTTTAAAATTCAAGATCTTATAAAATTATATTTTCCAAGGAAATTGTTGAACAATAGATTTAAGGAGTAAGAACATTTTTCCAAGACATTTTAGAGTCATGTTAGCTAAACTCTAGGATATACGTGGAAGTGGAAGTCATTTGTTAATCATAAAGATTAACTGATAATCATAAACTGATTCATATAGCAGGTCATCTCTAACCTCCCTACAATGTTATATGGAAACAAATACAGTTCTGTACATGGAATATTATTTGATTCTTGTGACGTTGACTATTGATTGTTAGGGGACACCGGGATCAATATTAATAAATGTTTGAAGTTGTCAGCTGGGGGTGGGGAGAGGAAAGAGAAAGGGTGGGAGAAGGGAGAGAGAGAGACACAAGTCCCACCTGACACTCTGTGGACTACCTCATTATTTCCCATTCACCAAATCTTAATGTGAAAATGCACAAAGAATGGAGAAACTATGGCAACATGTCATTGCTACAGTAGGTGAGGTGTCAAGATTTCATAACCATTGAATGCCCTGATGTTAGACACTGCATGTCACATTGAAGGTAAAGTCTGGGTGGAAAATGCCATGTTTTCATTGCCAGTGTTCAAACAGGCCAGGGACATTCGGTATGATAATGTAGACAGGTTTTGCATCAAGGCAGCCTAAGAACTTTGGTTACTTAGATCCTTGCACATACCTGTGCTGTGACTAGTGAAAGGCTTACAGATGACAATGAAATTATTAGTTAGTGTGCCTTTTATGAGATGGAAAGCAGCACAATGAAATTCCTATGCTTCTTAAGGATACAGATAAAAATCCCTTTGCAGAAGGTGTTTACCTAGAGCCCCACACGCTGCGCACATACGTAAGATGCTTGGTCTGGTGGTGAGCTTGACACATTGGCGCTGAAGACATTAGGAAGTGATGAGCCAATATGGAAATTTCAGAAATGATGAAAGGAAAAGCAGCCTGTGATGTATCTGCTGAACGTATCTTAAACTATTTCAAGATGTTGGCTCTCTGATATTAATAAAAGCATGAAAATGAGGAAGTGGTAACTTCCCCTATACTCTAGTTTGCGGAGGGCATGCGATCTATCCCCAGGTATGCACTGCTTGATGATGGGGAAATGTTCTGAAAAATGCATCTGTTAGTAGATTGTGTTGTTATGAAAACATCATGGAGCATGTTTACACCAACCTAGATGGCATAGCCTACTACACACCTAGGTTATGTGCTACAGAACCACCTGTACAGCAGGTTGCTTTACTCAATACTGTGGGCAATTGTGACATAATGGCAGGTATTTGTGTGTCTAAACATAGACACAGTACAGTGAAAATACAGTATGAAAAATCAAAAATGGTCCGCCTATGTAGGGAACTCATTGTGAACGCAGCCTGCAGGGCTGGAGTGAGTCCGTGAGTGAACGTGAAGGCCCAGGCCCAGGATGTCACTACTGTACATTACTGTAGACTTTGTAAACCCTGTACATTTAGGCTACACTAAATTTAGTTTTAAAATTTTCTTTCTTTAAAAATATATTAATCTTAGCTTATTGTAACTTTTATGAACGTCTCAATTTTTTTAACATTTGGACTCTTGGAATAACAATTTACAACACATTTACAACTATGCAGAAATGTTTTCTTTCTTTATGTCCTTATTCTATATATCTTTTTCTATTCATTTTTTTTACTTTTTAAACTTTTTTTAATAATTAAGACACAAACACACACATTAGCCTAGGCCTACAAAAGGTCAGGGTTATCAATATCACCATCTTCGACCTCCCCATCTGGTCCCACTGGAGGATTTTCTGGGCCAGGAACATGACTGGTGCTGTCATCTCCTCTGATAATGATGCCTTCTTCTGGAAGACCTCCTGAAAGACCTGCCTCGGGCTATTTTACAGTTAACTTTTTTTTTTTTTTAAATAAGTAGAAGGACTATACTCTAAAATAATAATCAAAATTATAGCATAATAAATACATAAGCCAGTAACATAGTCATTTATCATCCTTATCCAGCATTATGTATCGTATAAAATTGTGTGTGCCATATTTTTACACAACTGGCAATGGGGTAGGTTTGTTTACACCATCATCACCACAAACATATGAGTAATGTGTTGTGCTACAATCTCACGCCAGCTACAAATTACTAGGCAATAGGAATTTTTCAGCTCTGTTACATTATGGGGCCACTGTCATATATCCGTTTGTCATTGACCAAAACATTGTTGTTTTGGTGGGTGACTGTACCTCATTTGCTTTGTAAAGCAAGGCAGCAAGTCACCTGATGAACTTAGAGATCAGTAAATATTAAAGCTGATAAACAGAAAACGTTACTGGTTGATGATATAACACGTGATACGTGCAGGTGGCTGGCAAGATGGAGAAAGCGTGAACTAATGTTTGTTAAGGTTCAGGTACTGTGGTTGGGCTTTATGAACATTATCACATTTAAGTGTCACATCTACTTTATGGATTGCATGTGATCACGATAGCTAATTTTTTCCAGGAGTCAGCCTATGTCAGTGTGTTAAGCATACAGCATCAATTATTTTAGTTCTCACATTCCTATAAGGTAGGTATGATAGGCCCTACTTTACAGATGAGCAAACTGAAAAAGATTGATCAAGGTTAAACATTCAGAATTCACACCCAGATCTCTCTAGCACTTTGCAGGTAGTAGTAATAAAAGTAAAATGTAAATGAAAATATTTAATAATAAACATTTATTGAGTGCTGACTGTGTGCCAGACACTCTACATTTGTACATAGACTCGCAGTACTACAGTGTTGGTACCCATTACTATACCTATTTTATTTTTGAGAAAATAGAGGCTTCCCTAAGTTAAGAAACTTGCTCAAGTGTATACAACTAGTAAGATGCAAACACCGAACTCAATGCAATATGACTGTAGAACCTAAACTCATAACCAATTTGCCTGCAATGAAAATAGATTATCAAAATTTTAAGCCTGTTTATGACCCAAGAAAAAACATCCTCCCTACAATGTAAGGTCAGGTACATGAACAAATGGGGGTCCATAGTGTAGACCCTGGATTCTCTGGATACTTTGAGACATCCTAGATTCCTTACCCATCTGTATGAACCTGTCAGCTTTGCCTCTTTTGGATAGGTTGGGGTTTTTGTCTAATTTTCAGGACTCTTTAGTAGTGCCACTGTGAAATAGGTCATGGGTATTTAGCACACCTTCCCCCAGTTTGCCAGGAATTTCCTTACAGTGATAGAGCAGAGGGCTCCCATCCCAGGTCAGGTGTCTGAGATGGGCCTCCTGCTCAAGCTGTGCTTGGCTTCACAAGAACAGTCTCATTCTACCCATGTTGCAGACCAAACAGGAACATAGGCTGACCATTTACCCATTTTTTTTTTTTTTTTGGCCAAGGCTGGGTTTGAACCTGCCACCTTCGGTATAGGGGGCCAGTGCCCTACTCCTTTGAGCCACAGGCCCTGCCCCTACCCATTTCTTAATATCATTTTCCATTGTGCACAAACATCCTCATTAATATTTCTACACTTAAAAATCATAAACTCCATTTTTTGGGCATCTTACAAATGTACCTCCAGCAAAATATAACTTAGCCATCTACTTAGTGATGAATTACATATTAAAATACAGTTTTTTTTTCTTGTTTACTTAGCAGGATATTATACATCTTTCTATATCTTGGTGAGTAGGGTGCTGACCACATACACCGAAGCTGGTGGGTTCGAGCCCAGCCACGGTCTGCTAAACAACAATGACAACTGCAAACAAAAAAAAAGCTGGGCATTGTAGTGGGCGCCTGTAGTCCCAGCTACTTTTGAGGCTTTGGCAAGAGAATCGCTTAAGCCTAAGAGTTTGAGATTGTTGTGAGCTGTGACACACCACGACACTCGACCGAGGTTGACATAGTGAGACTATGTCACAAAAAAAAAAAAAGACTCATTGGTGTTTATAAAATTTTAGCCCAAAGAATCACTAATTCATAGAATAATGACATTAAGTATGGTAGTTGTGTTACCTTTGTGTATTTTTCTTACTCTCCTTAGAATAAAGTGGTGCTAAGACCATCATCACTTTAAATCACAATAAACAGTCTTTCAAAGCAATCTTTTCTTTCCATAAAAAAGTCCATGTTATTTAGTTCATTTTTTGTCTTTTTTCTCTGTGAGACAAGTATTTCTGATGCAAAAGAATGTCCACCATCAAAGTTTAGTTTTTTCCTTAAATAATGGCCAAATTATGTTATTCCCAATTTTCTGTGTGAATCCTTGGTATCATGTTTTACTAAATCAGGGTTGTTAATCCATCTGGATATTTTTGTCTTTGTAACCTGCTTAAGGAGTTATTTCAACATCAGAAACAGTGATAAATCATATGTGGTTCAGAACTAGACCTGAGAATTCCAAAGGGGGTGAAAATCTCTTCCAAGAGTTTGGCTTGCAATAAAACAGGGTTGTCATGTTTTTAGTGTTGTCTGTTTTGTGTTGGGGGAAAAAAAATAGATCATCCTTTTTGTCCGTGTAGTCACCCTTTGGTATTATCTCCATCTGGCTGTCTCTACAGCCCTGGGCCTCTTAGCTCTGAGAAGTGTGTACCAGCAGCTATTAATAGCTGAATTCTACAACAGTCTGCTGTCACAGATGGAATCCGAGCTTCTGAAGACTAAGACCATAAAAAACTCATTACAAAGAAACCAGTACATTCTTTGGCACTTAATGCAATTAAGCTATCTATAAATAAGGAACATTTTTAAAGCAATACGCCAGCTCTTGAAACTGGTTTGTAGATTTCACCCACTGATTTGATTGCTGATACTTAAGTTTCTCCTTTATAATAATGACTGCATCTGAGTGTTAATCTAAGAACTATATGGGAAATAACAAGAGAATGTCTTTTTTTTTTTGAGACACAGTCTCAAGCTGTTGCCCTGGGTAGAGTGCTCTGGCGTCACAGCTCATAGCAATCTCCAACTCTTGGCTTTAAGCAATTCTCTTGTCTCAGCCTCCCAAGTAGCTGGGACTACAGGTGCCCACCACAATGCCCAGCTTTTTTTTTTTTTTTTTTTTGGTTATAGTTGTCATCATTGTTGTTTGGTGGGCCCAGGCTGGATTTGAACCCGCCATCTATCGTGTATATAGCTGGCACCCTAGCCACTTGCGCTACAGGCACTGAGCCCATGTTTTTTTTTTTTTTTTTTTTTTTGTTCTTTTTTGTTTTTTAAGAAAATAAAGAGGTAAAAGTATACTTAACTTTAGAGTATAATAGAAAATGTCATCACAACAAAGAAAAGGGGGAAAATAAAAACTTTGAACTAGAGAATGAATGTGCATGATAGATAGAATCCATGGAGAAACATATGTCCAAGCAAAGTGGGGCTGCTCCTTAACCTCCTTGTGTTGCAACCATTCCAGGAGCCAGGACATCCACCATGAATGAAAGTATCCTTAATTGTTACATGCATGTCCACACACGAGAGCTTCAGATACACCATAGAAACTCCCATTCCTTTTCCCCTGAGTAAGGCAGAGATTGCTCCCTCTCAAGGAACTGTCTTATTGTTTCTATTTAAAACCATAGGAAGAAGATGGAAAAAGGGCTTAAAGTCTGTTTCTGGGCCCTCCGTGATCCCCCTTCTACCCCAGTATTTACCAAGGGAATTAAAGGCTTTATTAAATCAGATTAACTACTTGTGTCATCTGTCCTGCAGTCAGTAATATGCAGCAAAGCCAGAAAAATGAAAACCCAATACAGGGCATAGAATTGATTCTTTATCAATACTTATTGCATGAGTGAACGGGAAGAATTTCTTCTATTTTCTCATTGTGTCAAAATTTAGGTCCTATAAGGGGAGAACTGCATTGGTTTTGTTCAGTTTCCTCTCCCTAGCATCTATCTCAGTAAATATTATTGAATAAATTTGTAAGTTAATGGAGCCAAGGCCACTGGCAAGCTGTTAAAAAGGGTTCATATAGATTTCTTCCCAGCTCCGTGCTGAAGCACAGTGATGCAGTGTTTTCTTGATCTGAGTCATTTTAAAAATAATTAACTGACGTATTCTGGGTGCTCTTCCCCTTTTATTCACTAAAGTTTACCTTATTCTAAGCTTAGTCTATGATCCACGCTACATTTTGTTGTGATACTTGAGAACAGAATTTCTGTGTACAAATCTCCCTATGGTATTTTGAAAATGATTCTTACATAAAATAGAATTATTTAGGTGTGTAGCTTATCCACGTGAAGTAGAGATTTGAAATTTTCCACCAATAGCTACTGAGGTAGGGTAGGGGTTGTGGGTTTACAATGCGGGACAGTTTCCCTGTCTGGCTGTTCATGTATTCATTACCAGTTATTCCAATAATATACGCATGTCTCTGTGATATGCTCAGCACTAGGGTTACAATAATGAGTATGACAGAAAAAAAATAGCCATGCCTTCATGGGTTTAATAGGAAAAAGGATGGGAATGAAGCAGAAATTTAATAAGCAATTTTAATAAAATACCATAAGTACTAACTTCTGTCTAAATACTATTACAGAACACCTACTATGACCCAATGCTCTGGCAAGGTTGAAGAAATAAAATATAAATATGAAAAGCTAACTAATATCTGTTAAATAACAATCTGAGAAAATGGAAAGATATTCCAGAGCAAGAGGTGATTTGTTCACAAATGTATGGAGTGGGCAGAAATGATATGAGTACACAGAAAGATTAAATTCCTGCGAGTTGGAGCCATCTGTGAATGTTTGAGGAGGAAAGGGAATGTCAACGGGATCTTTCAGAATAGGAAAGATTTAAATAGATGAAGAAGTAATTGCACTATATGCAATTTTTAAATGATATAATTATTGAAGTTGCTGAGTTTTAAAAAACAAAAACTCCACCAAAATACATCTTATTTGAATCCCTTTATGCTGCAAGAAAATAACTTCTAGTAGGCTTAGGGATACTGGGTTGGTGAACTGGTAAGCCGGAGCGCTTGTGATTTAGCAGCTTATGCCTCCTCTGGATTTTGCATCATGGATCCTAAGGGATTGCTCTGAATTCGATTTCACAAGGCAAATTTCCCTTTATCTTCCTGTTCTAAAAGAACTTATTTTCAGGATGACCTCTAACATGCTAGATTTGGGCTCTCTAAAAGTTCTACTTCAGAATAAGAAATTCAAGACTTTTTGGCCAACTTCTAAATTAACCCGTGTTCACAGGACTCATTCAGATGTAGGAGGCCATGGACTTGGTGGTTAAGCAAATGAGCTTTGAATTCAGAATGACCGGACTTGAAGTTTTGACTCTGCCACTCTTTCTTGTGTTGGGCAGTTTATTTAATTACTCCCAGATCATTTACTTTACCTTTAAAGTGGAGGTATTCAGACTCCATCATGACTGGGTATTTTTTCTTTTTTAATAAATGCAAGTACTGAAGAGGTGGCAAGGATGATGAACCTGGACCTGGAGAAGGGTGAGAGCTTGGGTGTTCATCTTTGGATGATTTAGTGTGATCCAAATGGAGCAGCTTCCAAATTTGTGTACCTTCCTTCAAGTAAATTTCTCCTTATTTCCATAATTCTTAAAATTCTCCTGGTTTGAGATGGATCTTTAATTCCTCTAGACCTGTTCTGAATTGGAGGAGATGACAAAAACTTTATTAATGTTCTGTCAAGAGTATCTTACTGAATATGATACCAACAACAAAAAAGTAGTATGATAGATGCTTGCTTTCCGTAGCTCACAATTTGCAAAATACTTTGAAATGTACCAATGCACTTAACACTCCCCCAAAGTCAGGGAGCATCAATCATTTCTTTTTAATAGTCAAAAGAAATTGAGGCACAGTCATTTGACTCAACTGAGTTACTAAGCTAATAAGTTAGGGGAGCCTAAACTTCAATCCAATTATTCCAGCCAGTCCATAAGCATTTCTATAAACCTTAAACTTATAGTTTACTTGGAAAGATAAAATACTTTCAGTACAAACTAAAGTGTAAGAAGTGCAAATTAACATACCTCAATGTAGTTATTGATGCCTAAAGGGAAAAGGGGTTAAAATAGGGACTTTATTGAGGTGCCTAATCAAACCAGACTTTGCTATGAAAACAGAGTATTAGGAGATTCTGCATGTTTTCTTTTTCCAATAAACTTGGAAGTCTATGGGGGGTCACTGCACTCTGAGAGAGCACATCGTTTCTGCACTGTGTCTGTCTCCTGATGAACCAAAGAGGAAGGGGACAAAACAGCAGCTTTCTCAGCACCACGGACAGCGCAGCAGCCCTCTGAAGGGTTGTCCAAGTACAGCATGAATGGAGTCCCGTCTGTTTGATAGCATCAACCCTGTGAAGCCCAGGGGAACTGACCTGACCTTGTAATGTTCACTCAGGGAGGAACGTAAATTTAAAATAGCAGTGGAGTTGCATTAAATGCTTATTCAGGGGATTTCATTAGTGTCAATAAGTATGACACATTTAAAATTATTGATTTCTGCATTTTTCTCAATTTAGAGGTAGGAGAGGCTCGAGTAATTACTGTGAAGTGCCATCCTATAGCTTGCTTTGTATCTCTGTTCAAGTCCATTTTAAAAATTACTACTCTACCATAGCTGAGTTTCATGAATGTACTTTTTATAGTGCATATACCACCTACCCTCACCCCTTTTATTCAATGCTTTCCCCCCCAAACTCAACCACTCTATATATGCCTAACCCTCTTCTGTGGTGAGGGCCAAATGGAAATCCGTAGATGCTAATCCCATGCATAAGGAAGAGGGAGGCCTAGTGGGCCAAAGAGCTAATTTATAAATTAGAAAGCATTGAACATGGCTGCTGTACTCAATAATATCTGCTCGCATTAGCCTGCAAACTAGAGATGGCCATGAGGAACTTAAACTGAGGCAGCCTACATACCAATTCAGACACCTTCCCTATGATTTTTTTTCAGGTTATGAACCATCATCTGATTTTTAAGGCTGGACTGAGAAGCTGAGACTGACTATGTTCTAAGCTTTTGTAATAGAAATAGCCTCACCTTCAGTAAGCTTTTTGATTTTTAGTAAATCATGCTGCTATCAGGTTTGACATAATTACATATAGCCAATTCAAATCCCACTCTCTGTGTTCTCCTGTAGTATCTGATAAAGGGGAATCTGTGGCTCAGCTGTCTATGAATGAGGAAAAGGAAAATGGAAAATTGTGGAGAGAAAGCTTGGTGTTTGTGCCAGATTCACTTTTATGCACATTAACTTGAAGAGATGCAGGAAAGAAATGGAGTCCCAGGCCTAAGCTTTCAGATGGCTTTACTGACTTGTAAGCAAAGACCATTACAGAATGAGTTTGGTTGAGTTTTTTCCAACTTCTTTTCTTTGCATCAACTTGAAACAAAGTTATAGGGATTTGGTGGATTTTGCAAAAATCACTGTTAGGTTACAGGTGGGCCATTGTGGGTGCTGTTGTTTTTTCGTGTTATCAAAAGCAAATTCATGACAGAACAGAGAAGTATCTCATACTTCTGTTTGAGAAGAATGTCTATTCATCATGGATAATTGAATTCCTTTCCAAGATTTTTAACTTGAAAGTAGACTAGGCGCTATGACATTAGAAATGAAGTTTAGAGATAATTTTGAAGTTAATTGTAGAAATTAAGCTACATGGAAGAGCTGTTCTTTCCTCCCTCAATGCATATTTTGCCTATTATGTGCTATGCCACCTAAGTTCTCTGGCAACAGACCAGGTCCACCGTAGGCAGTGACATGCGGGCTGTCAGATAAAATCTTCAGATTAAAACCAGCACAGGGGCTGAGCTCCATGTTGGAGAAGTGTGTGTGACCTCTTAGTTCAAATGGAGGGAGTGTCTCCAAATAGTCCCTTTGCCAAAAACTCAGCTTTCCTTAGATATAAATAAAAACAAGAATCCTCTGTTCTCAAACATGTAAGAATGATGTTTAGAGTTGGCTCACTTCTTCCTATGAGTTCTAATTTTGGATTGCTTTTAGTTTTGAGGATGTATTGTCAGTCTTGATTGTGAAAGCACAGAAGGGTTTATCTTGATGTTTAAATGATGATAAAAGAAGCTCATTTGTTCATCTGCTTAGTAAATATTTACTGACTACCTCCTATGTACCAGGCACTGTTCCAGGTATTCAATATAGAGCAGTGAGCAAAACCAATAAGATTTCTCTGTTCTCATGATATTTTATTAGAAGGAGGATCAAAAAAGCAAATGAGGATTTAATATGGTGATAGGTGACATTAGGGTAAGTAAAGGATATAATAAAGAGCATGGGTTGTAGGGAGCCAGCTTTATACAGAGCTGACATTAAAACTTAAATTACAAAAAGGTACCAAGATGGGGAAAATCTAGGGAACAAGGACTTCTTGGAGAGGAAACAGTAAATGCAAAGGCCATGAGCTTAGAAAGTATGAGAAACAGAAGGTCAGTGAGCCCTTGAGTATAATGAAGGAGACAGAGTGGTGGGAGAGTTAGGCAGGATCCCAGACATGTAGAGGCTTGGAGGGCATGAAAACAAAGGGTGACCTTCTGCTGAGAGCCAGGAGAAGTTGATGCAGAGCCTAGAAGCAAGGGAATGATGTTATATGAGTTACGCTTTCCAGAAGATCTCTTTTTCAAATTTTTGTTCTCATTTGCAAGGCTCTTCTTTAACTTGGGGAGCCAGACCTTGTTCTGGCATCTTACCAAATTGTTATTTTACATATTCTTTCTTGTAAAAATAAGCACATTTAGGAAAAGTACCCAGTATAGAGTACAAATGATTATGAAGCTATATCATTTTTAGATGGACCCACTTTCTAGAATGTGAGACTTTATTTAACGTGTAACTAACATTTGACGGCTGAGTTCTAGCCTTACCTGGGCCACTGACCAAAGTTACTCATGTTCTTAATCTGCATTTTCCCATTGGTAGAGTGAGAATATTGGTAACACCTTTGCTTACTTTGCATACATGTTGGGAAGTGCCAATGTGACAATATATTGGATATGCTTTTTATGACATCAAGGCAGCCAAAAGCTAAATCCATTCATGTAATTAAATATCTGCTGAGTACTGGGTACAAGAGTCTAAATAGTTTTTAATAATAACGGCTTTCTTTTTATTGAATCTTAACTACATGTTAGGCACTTTGTATTTTCTCATTTATTTCTAATTTCAACTCCATTAAGTAAAGTGGTAGTATTATCTTTGTTCTTAAAGTTAGAAAATGGAGCTTAGAGAATTTACTTTCCCAGGCTGTGATAGGAAGGGATGACTGGGATTTCACCCCAAGTCTATTTGTCCCCAGAGTCCATGCTGTTAAGTTGTGTTGCCTTTTAGAACTGCAAGTGCAGGTGGAGAGGCAGGGCCACCACACCTTCTTGGTACATTGGGATACACATGGCCAAGTGCTGTGACAATCAGAGGGAAGGAGGGATACACATGACCAAGTGCTGTGACAATCAGAGGGAAGGAGGGACAAGCTCAGCTGGTTTTATAGGGTTGAGGGGAGTGCTTTGAACTTGACTTGGAAGGATAAAAGCTTCATGAGGCATTAGTGGTGTTATGATGACAAAGAAAGGACATCTTGGGAGAACAAAGTAGCCTGAACAGGCATTTGGAATAAGGAGAGAGGAATATGGAGTGGCAGGCAGGTTGGTGTGACTTGAGGATGTTTGCTGTTGTATCTGTGTGTGCAGGAGCCCACATGTGTGTTGCTTCTGGGTATTTTTTGGTGTTGAAGGTTATATGTGTTTATGGATTTTGGTTTTCTCTTTTTGGTATGTGGGGAGATTGTGTGGTTTGTGTCATGAAGTCAGGATGAGGCTGAAGATGCCACTGTCAAGAAGAGGGAATGACTGAGGATGGGAGTCGGTGAGGAGGTGATACCCTAATCCTGGTGCCAGAAAGTGCAGATTAGGACTATGGCAATATAGAGGCTATGGAGTGGAGGAAGAGATGTGTGAGAAGGGTGTTTTAGAGACAGAATCAGAAGACTTCTCTCTAGGGCAATGGTGCAGCTGAGAGAGGTGTTCAGAATGAATCCTGGATTCCTAGGTTGGCAATTTGATGGATGGAGTCCTAGGAACTTGAATGAGGAAGGTAGAAGCAGAGACAGATTTGGACAGAGAAGGTGGGGAGTCAATCTGGGACTCAGTTGAGTGGGAGCAGCCTGCCATCCACATGGAGATGCCAGCATTCTAGAGCTCAATAGAAGTATAGGCTAGCAGGCACATCCTACGTGGGCCTGCCGGCTGCGTGCTGATTTTGTGAGGACTTATTTTGCTTATCTGTGGTGTTGGGTATCACAAAAAGTATGCAAGGATCTTTTTTCTTCTAATCAGCTTTTGTTACTGTTTGTGTATTAAATATGTGGCCCGAGACAACTCTTACTCTCCCAATGTATGATGGAGAAAAAGAAGTTTGGACACCTTTGGCCTAGAGAAAGAGTAACAGGAATGAAAGGTACCCAAACAGCAGGCCTTCTCTCATCTAATACCGCAGTGGGGTGCTTTGGGGTTCCCACTGTTCTCATACACATAGCTTTGAAAACACCCATTTAACACAGGAAGATTCTTCTTTTTCTTTCTTTTTTCTTTTCTTTTTTTTTTTTTTTTTTTGAGACTAAGTCTTACTTTATTGCCAGCGGTACTGTGCCAAGGGCAACACAGCTCACAACTTCAAATTCTTGGGCTTCAGTGATTCTCTTGCCTCAGCCCTCCAAGTAGCTATAACTACAGGTGCCCACCACAATGCCTGGGTAGGTTTTTTTTTAGAGATGGGGAGTTTCACTTTTGCTCACACTGGTCTCCAACTCCTGAGCTCAAGTAATCCACCCTCCTCGGCCTCCTAGAGTACTAGGATTACAAGCATGAGCCACCATATCAGGCCTAGGAAGTTTTCTGAAGGAGCATACATTCTCTGCTCCTGATAAAACATTGCCCAATTCTTAATTATCCATAAATGAGTATCCATGCCAATTGCTTTTATTCTATAAGTAGCTGTTCTATTCTACTAGCTGTTTTTTTGTTTGTCTTAATCGTTTTATTTTTAATTAGCACTTAATTATATTTATGGGGTACAATGTTTAAATTGTACAATTACATACTTTGGGGTACAATATGATTTTGTACAGATGTTTTGATACATCTGTACAATGTATAATCATTGTATAATCAATGTATAATCATCAAATTAGAGTAATTAGCATATCTATCACCCCCAACATTTATCATTTCTTTGTGGTGAGAATGATCAACATCCTCCCTTCTAGATATTTAGAAATATACAATATATTATTATTAATAGTAGTCCCCCTCCTGCACAATACAACACCAGGACTTATTCTTGCTATCAAACTGTAACTTTGTACCTATTGACCATCCTCCCCCCACCCTCCCCTCCCCACTATGCTCCTCAGCCTTTGGTGACCATTATTCTACTCTCCTATGAGACAAACTTTTTTAGATTCCACATATGAGGGTTTTACAATTAAGTTTGAGAACTTGTCCTGGAAAATGTGCTACATATCTCATTGCTGAATATTACTATGGTCACCTTTGAAGTACTCCCCGTGGGAAGCTATGTACTAATGACAGTGCCTAGTCTATTCTTCAAAGCAGTGTTGGAATTCTTTTTCTGGAATGGCTATCAATATTATCATATACCATACAAAAATATGTAACAACAATAATGAATGCCACTCAGCAAGACACTGCTACAAATTGACATGAATACAACTGTGAGGCACTGATATACCAAGGTTATGAAACCTTACCAAGTTGTCTATACAGTGCTGCCAACATAAGCACAGGGTGGCAAGTTTGCACACTGTGAGAACTTGCATGATGAAAGTTCTGATGGTCATTCCAGAAAGAGTTCCAAAATTGCTCTGAAGGGTGGATTAGGTACTGCCATCAAGGGGAGTACATCAAAGGTGACCATAGTGATTCTCAACAATGAACTATGTAGCACTTTGAGCTTGAGAATTTAATGGTCACTCCTTGTGTGAGTGCAATTCTGTGGCATTTGTCTTTCTGTGCCTGGATTATTTGTCTTAACACAATATCCTCCAGGCTCATCCATGAGGCTGCAAATGACAGAATTTCATTCTTTCTTTATAGCTGAATAGTATTCCATTGTGTATACAAACCTAATTTTTGTCTTTGTCTGTTGATGAACACTTAGGTTGATTCCACATCTTGACTATTGTGAATAATTCTGAAATGAACATGAGAATATAGTTATCTCTTTGATACACTGATTTCCTTTCCTTTGATTATTATACTCAGTGGTGGGACTACTGGATCTTTTGGTAGTTCTATTTTTAAGTTTTTGACAAACCTGCCTAGCATGATTTTAAGGAAGTCCTCATTATTTCCTTAAGGAAAGCAATTTCATTTCAACATACATTTATCCAAGAAAACATAGTTAGAAAGCTAGATGGTATGTGGGAACATTATAAGCATTCCAAAGCCTACTAGAGCTAGTTTTTAAATAGTTACATTTTCTGGAAAAACCTTTTTTGCCTCCCTGTTCTTCTGTTAGGACAATTGGGAGTTGACATTTTTGGAATCTCTGCATTCAAAGACAGGTGCTATGTTGTGATCTATTTTAGTTCTACTGAAATAAAATTTCTCTCTGCACACTCCCATCCCACCCCAGTGTTTTATTGATTTCAGATTTATTTCTTGAGATTCTGCCCCATCCTTAGATTTTTAATTTTTTGCAAAAAATCTTATCATGAGAAGAAGAAAACTCTCCACATAGCCCATAGAGGACTTGTTAGTGAAAATAAACCATCTGAAGCTGGCAAAGCAGAAGATGCAGGAGTGTAACAGCCTGATGGGGAAAGTGATGAATCAGCTCAGACTTACAGATTTCTTGGCCCCAAAATAGTTTGTCTTCAAAATATATTATTCAGAGCAAGGCCCAAGCAAGAGAAAGAATTAGAGCTGATTTCCATCTGCAAATTTTGTGCAGAAGAAAGGCTGCACTGATTTGTAGGCATAACTGACCTTGGTAGGAGTGTTTAATTTTTGAATGAAGTGACAGCCATCTGTTGGTTCTGAGGGTAGAGGGAAAGAGGCAGGATTATCATCTTTACAGCAGGCTGAACTTTATTACTGTTCAGAAACTTTTACAGGCCTTGTCTCAATTCATCTTCAGATAGTATCCCTCTCTGTACAGGGAATCAAAATTGAGAGATTAAGTGTTTGGCTCAAGGTCACTCAAGGAATTAATGACAGAAGGCAAGCTAAAACATCTCCTGTTTCCCAGGCCAGCATCCTTTCCATTAACCTGTTAAACAATATCAAATTCCTGCCTTTGCTTACTTTGTGGTCTTGGCCAAATCACTTAGTCTCTCTGAATCTCAGATTTCTCATCTATAAAATGGAAATAATGAAAACTACTTCATTGGTCACTGGGAAAATTAAGTAATCTAAGATGCATGGGGGTGGTACCTACACACAGTACAGACTCAAGATATGTGAGTTCCCTTGGATCAGTAGAGCCGATTTTGGCAAGATTTCTTTAAGATATTTTCACAAAAAACTCTGTGGTTTATAAATCTTAGTGAGCTCTCACTGTGTGCCATGAGGGTGACATGAAAATGTCCATGAACCACATGGTAGAAAGAGCAGAGACTGAGTTGGGGGCATTTCAAAAACTAGTGATTCTTTTTGTGCCTAATTTTTCTTTTAGCACAGATGAATGCCTTTGTAATTCATTTCATTAAATTGTTCATCAAATATTGTTTGTCCATCTTATGTGCCAGACATGATACTAAGTGATAGGGATACAACAGTTAATAAGACAGCTTTGCTTTCTGTCCTCATGGAGTTTCATATTTAGTGGGGAAGACTTATTTTATCAGTTAATCACAAGAGGACTCCAATCATATGACTCCAAGCATGACAGCCCATCACATGCTGTGCTGGGATAACTTGACCTAGTCCTCTGGGATCAGAGAAGGTCGCCACCCTGAGAAAGTGAGCCCAAAGTGAAGGTTTGCAGGTAGGGCAGCCCTGCCTGGTGGAGGAAATATCAGGCAAGGACACAAAGTGATTTATGACTTTGGAGACAAGGAAATGGGGCAAGAGCAGTGTAGGCAAGTAGGAGGGTGGCATCAGATGAGGCCAGTAGAGAAGCAGGCAACAGATCAGACAGGACCAGCCTGAGCTCAAGGAAAAGCCTTTGTGCAGTGTGAAGCAGAGTGCACACTAATTTATGGGCACAAAGGGGGCATATATACAGTTTCCATCACTTACTCTGGGACCCCAGTGGTTTTCCAGGCTCACGCTTGTCCTCCCATTAATAGGCTTCTGGCCCCAGGGCCCAGAGGAAAGGTTTAAGTGGTGATGATTCTGGATTACTAGCAAAGGAAATATACCAACTTCCTTCAAAGTCAAATATCCTGCTAAAAAATCTCCCAAACAAGGCTATCCCAAACAGTAGGCTGGTTGCCTGTGAATTTATATGCTTTTAATATTTTCTTAGGGACAGTAGAGTCCAGGTGGGATCCTGCTGATTCTTCTATGATCCTCTCACCTTTTTTCTTTCATATAGTTTTTTGTGAATTTATTCATTCACTCGACATACATTCATGAATCAGCTCGTACTTTACTCAGAGAACAATATAGTCAATAAATTACAAATAAGCTAGAAAGAGGTGACTACCGTGAAGTGTGAAAAGTGGAGTAGAGATTTCAGAGGGAGAGAAGATCACTTTGTTAGGAGGCAGCAGGAGATGGCCAGTGTTCAAGAAAGTTTCATGGAGGAGGTGGCATTTGACGTGAGCCTTAGAGGATCCAGAAATAAATAGGCAGATATGGGGGAGTGCAGGAAGAGGAAATGCAGATGGAAATATGGAAAGAGTGAGACACAGAGAGCAAGACAATGAGAGTGAAGATACAAAGAAAATAGGGGGTGAATGGGACAAAATGGCTGAATTTTAACCTGTGCCAAGGGAAGTTTCTAGAAGATGGTAAAGGTCAGGTATGAAACCCCACAAAAGCCAGGCTAAAGAGAACTGTCAGGTTTCGATTGTGGGAGCTATGAAAGTTTTTCAGGTGGGAACTGGCTGTAATTAAATGTGAGGACTCCACTGGAGGGTGAGCAGGCAGGGATGGAACTCAGGGAGGTTGGCACCAGGGCACCCAGCCCATGGCACCAGGTACTTTAGCCTTATGTCTGATTTGCCCCAGACCTGGCAAAGCTTTGGTAGAGCCTAGAGAATTTGTTAAAATTACTGTTCTAACACTGGTGTGCAAGAATCATCAGGGAATGTGTCCTGAGAAGCTGGATTTTATTTTATTTATTTATTGTTACTATTATTATTATTATTTTGGCCAGGGCTGAGTTTGAACCCTCCACCTCCTGTATATGGAGCCGGCGCCCTACTCATTTGAGCCACAGGCGCTGCCCTTATTTATTTATTTTTTGAGACAGTGTCATTCTGCTGCCCTGGGTAGAGTGCCCTGGCATCTTAATGCACAGCAATCTCAGACTCTTGGGCTCAAGCGATCCTCTTGCCTCAGCCTCCCAAGTAGCTGGGACTACAGCCACCCACCACAATGCCCGGCTAATTTTTAATTTTTTTTTGTAGAGACAGGGTCTTACTCTTGTTCAGACTGATCTTGAACTCCTGAGCTCAAGCGATCCACCAGCCTCAGTCTCTCAGAGTGCTAGGATTGCAGGCGTGAGCCACCACACCCAGCGAAGCTATATTTTAAAAGAGCTCCCCAGATGGTCCTAATGAAACCCCTCATTTAGGAACCACTCTCGTATTCCATTCCACATGCAAGCCTCACAGAAACCATCCAGTTAAGTTGCTGAAGGACCAGGAGTGTTGTAACTTGGTCTATCTCTCATGGTTGTGAACTCAGCCACTTTAGATGGTGTTTTTTGGAAGCCAGAGTCATGAACTGAATTGATAATTTAAGATTGGTGCCAAAATAAATTATTATTTTAAAATGAGTGACTGTTGGTCAAAGAAATGAAACCAAGCCTAGTAGAGAGATGGGAAGAGTGTACTTACTGTACCACTAAGGTGGAGTAATACAAATAATAGTGATAAGCTTGGTGTTGGGGGATCCTTAAATTTTACATGTTTCCATATTTAAAAAATATTTTATAATAAGCAAATATTACTTTAATAACAAAAAAACCCTAGTTAGAGACTTTTATACAATAAAATGAGACCTTTTCAAATCCTGTTTCCATATTTAGATTAATACAGAAAAGGCTCACAACAAAAAATAAGATGGTGGAAATGTTAGTAACTTGATTTAATCATTTTTCAATGTATGCATCTATTAAAATACACATTGCATACTGTAAATATGCGCGATTTTTATTTTTTATTGGTCAACTGTACTTTAATAGAATTTATGATAGAAGTTTTAAAAAATGGGGCAGGGGAGGTAGCACCTCTGTTCTCAGTGGTGAATACTTGTACCAGATGTCCAGGTCAACAAGATGAAAAAAATTCTGTTTGATGAGATTGGGAAAATTTACCTTGGGAAAGAGGAGGTTTGCATAAGTTCCTTAAATGTCATTCTGATGGAGTTTTAGGATGACTCACAGATGGAAGGAGGAGTCAATAAAAAAGATCTTTGACAGTTTAGATGGATGGGCCAAACCTAATAACTTGAATTGCATCGGAATCAATGCCACTATCTTCCTTGAGGTCTTACAAAGCCACCTGCCTGTGTGCAGGGAGGGGAGTAGCCCTTAAGAGCAATGCTCATCACAAGCCTCCAGGGTCTTAGTTAACTGGAAGGGAGAGTCAAAACATCATGAAGCTGCCAAGAAAAGGGATATGTTGGCAGCATTAATAGAAATCTATTGTTTAGTTTGATTCTTAACCAATAGTATGCATCAAAGTCATCTTAGTGTCTTTTTTAAAAATATGCCCAAGCTCCACCCAATCTGACTATAATCAAATCTCAGGGAAGAGAGGTAGGACTTAACTTGAACTTTTGAAAATGTTCCCCCGTATGGACCTCTGATTTTAAAAACTGACCTGGATCAAGTCTTAGATCCCTCATCTAAGACTTTTTAAGTGTTAAAGAACCTATAATCATAAATTTTTAATTAACTTCTGAAATCATGTTTAATAAAATGTTTATTAAAAACATTTTTTATTAAAAACAGTTTATTAAAAACATGTTTAATAAAAAACATACTTCTATGTTTTTATTTTTAATTATGGATGTAATTTTCGGACAATTCATGTTTAATTTTAGTGTTTCATGTTATTCAGATCAGTTTTAAATAAAATTATTTAAAATTCAAAAACATATTGCATACATCATTTTTAAATGTGACTTCCTCATTAAATGTTCTAATATGAGCATTTTCGTATACAGCATGATTTTTAATCTTTTAATAGGTACCTAAACTGTCTGCCTTAGACGACATACCAAAATTTGTTAAATTCCTATTGCCATATGCATATTTGTATCTTCTCCAAAATGTTTCACTATTATTAATAGTACTGTATATACTTGTGTGCCACTTCACTTTGAAGAGGAATATTGACACAGCAGAGCAGTCAGGATGGCAGAGGTTTCATAAGCTTGACAGAAGAAATAGCTGTAAGATCTTTAATTTGGAGATTTAGGTTCGAGGAGTGGTAAATATCTTCAAATACTTGCAAGGAAATAAAAAAAGAATTCAATTTGTTTTGCCAGCTTCAAAGGGCACAACTAGGACCAGTTGGGTAAAAATTGCAAGGAAAGCAGCTTTCAGCTCAAGCTAATGGATTTTTAAATAATTAAGAGTTGGGAAGGTCTTGCTTTCCCTCTCCCTAGGGATGTTCTGAGGGTGAGTTAGCATTTGTCAAGGATGTAATTGAGATGATTCAAATACCTAATGGGGGTGGGGCATTAAAACAGACTCAAAAACTCCAGTGGCAGAGCAGCGACAACCCTACTGTAAAAGGGTTTGTCCAGCTAATGAACTCCTCTAAAACAATTTGAATCCAAATGCCTGTAGGCAGAATGTTCACTCCTCAATGAATTGTAATCCACGCCTCTTATTTATTTCACTTGCCTGGGTTCCCAAAAGCATTTAGTTTACCACCCCTAGTAGGTTTCTATGGGTTCTGATTCTCTGAATATCATTCATTCAGACTCTTATTGAACATCTACTGTGTGCGAGATACTAAACACAGCAGTGAACCTGACAGCCTCTGAGAGCACACAGGGAGAGCATGGACAGGAGTGTTAAGTGAACGTGGATTGGAAGAGAGAATAGAATACAGGTGCTCTAATTAAACTCCGGAAGGCCTAATTAGGACCAGTGGTTGAATATTAACAGCAAAGAGTGCTTTGTCTTGGTAGGAAGAGAAAGTTTTATTAACCACTTCTCCAGGAAGAGAATGGACCTTGCTGGGGGCACTGGGCTCCCAGCAGCAGACTGTACACTCAGTGCCAGCTGCACATCTGTTGGGTGGAGGAGATTCAGGCTCTACAGAAGTAGCATGAATGACTTCTGTTTCCCCTTCCTACTGTAAGAACCTGTCATCCTTGGATTCCATTTAGAGGAAGAAAGTAGCATTTGAAGAAAGTTAATGTTCCCAAAAAGCAAGGGGAGGGGTGTTTAAAAAATTATTTAGCTGTTTCCTCTTCCTTTAGTATTTATTTAGGGAGATGCTGTTTAACTTCCCATTCTGATGCTCATAATCTATTGTAAAACATTTATTAAGTGTATACTTTGTGCTAGACATGGTGCTAAGTGTTCTGTGTACAATAGTTCATTTCATCCTCATGAACCTCTGGGCTTTATATTGTGGATGAGAAACTGAGGGTCCACATTTAATGAGTGCTGGAGATGAGTGCTGTTTGTGCTGTGGAACAGGGTCACAACCCACTGCCTTATTGGTGCTCTGAGGGTGAGAAGATTTAAGAATTTTACTCTCTTTTATATCTCTTTTAGGGCTGGGCAGGGTGCCTCATGCCTATAATCCCAGCTCTCTGGGAGGCTGAGGCAGGTGGATTGTTTGAGCTCAGGACTTAGAGACCAGCCTGAGCAAGAGCAAGATCCTGTCTCTAAAAATAGCCAGGCATTGTGATGGGCGCCTGTAGTCCCATCTACTCAGGAGGCTGAGGCAAGAAGATCGCTTGAGCCCAAGAGTTAGAGGTTGCTGTGGGTTATGACACCAGGGCACTCTACTGAGGGCAACAAAATAAGACTCTATCTCAAAAAAAAAGAAAAAGAATTTTACTTCCTTTCCATTCTTGTGATATTTTATTAAGTAGAATGTTCTTCAGCTCCATGCAGGTTGATATAAAAGATGTAAAGTCTCTGTCTTTGTTTTAATGGCTGAATAGTATTCTATGAATAAATACTCACACAAGAGAAAAACACAAACTCAAGAGCGGGGGGTGGGGGGGATTGGTGTGCTCTCACCTAACAGGCACAATGTAAGGGTATGTGGCACATCTCCTGGGTGAGGGACACAGCTACAACTTGGACTCCACCTAACAAATGCAAACAATGTAACCTTATTGTACCCTCATTCTAAGCTGACATAAAATAAATAAATCTTAATAATCTTTCCAAAAAAAAAAAAAAAAAAGACTTTTACTTCCACTTTTTCCTTCTGCGGTGCCCTGAATGAATGTGATGGTGTTTCTTCTCTATCCTTACCACTCCTGGTCCCAGTCTAAACTCTGGAAGTCTGGCCAGGACCCTTCTTGCTCGCTCTTCCCAATTCTTACCCATTGATTCCTGGATTCTGTTCCTCCTGCTGCCTTGCACACTCTCTTTGACCCACCAGTTTTCCTCCCTGCTACTTAGGCAAGCCTCCTCATCTTTTGATTATTCGGCTATTTGGGAGCCAAACTCATTCATGCTACCGGTTTCTAAAACAAAAGTAGCAGCAGAGCAGAGCTGTGGAAAAGAGGAGGTTTTGACTTTGAATTAGGAGATGGTGTTTTTTCAAAAAGGAAGTGTTTTATTGATACTGAGAGTTTTAAAAATTGTTTTCCCATATGGCCTGTTTCAGCTCACTGAAGTCTTGGATTTGTCCCCACTAAATAGAGATGGATGCTGATTCTTGCCACGCAACATTGCTTCAACTTGACTTCTTCAGAGAAAGGCCTCTTGTCTTCAGAGGCACAGAATGTTTGGTACAAGTTTATAGGTAATGGTGTATGAAGAAGCTGCCCCTGAGGTTGGGTGTAATTTTATATTCATCTGTAGTGACATTTTCAAAAGTATATATCCAAATAATTTAATTCCCAAATTGTGTAGAAGTTGAGTAGTATGTGGTATATATGTGTACAGAGAGATTTAAAAAAATAATTTTAAAAATGTTAAGATTTGTTAAGAGCTTCACAGGCACCAGGCACTGCTCCCTACTATATACTACTATACATGTGTATATATAATACATGGGTGTATATTGCTATAACTTGAGCTTATTTAATCTTCAGAAAAGCCCTGAAAAATTAGTTCTATTATCCTCATTAATTCAGTTCAAAGATGACAACTTGCCCAAATACAAACTTACACATTATAACCAAGCCTCCTTAGATCTGTTAGGTTCTAGAATCATCACCTCTGGGCTGAAGGGGAATTATGTTATTTTGAAGCACTAGCAAATAAGCTACCATCCATATGTATAGTTTTTATATGTTTTCAAGCCCTTTTAAATATATTAAGTTAGACTTTAGTGCCGGAGGGTTAACTTTCACTTTCCTTTGTATTGAGCTAAGTGTAAACTTCAGTCCAGAGAGGTAGTGAGAACGTCCCAATGTCACACAGAACTAGTTAGTGGCAAAAGCCCAAACTTAACTCAGAGTCCCTGGCCCCCAGTTTTCTGCAGCATGCCAGTGACACCACTAATCCAGGCTCCTGCTATATTGGGTTAAATTGGACAAGTCCCTGTCTCAACTGCACCAATGACTAGGAGTTTATTTAGCAAACATTCACTGAATTATTGCTGAGTAGTGTGTCAGGATTGTGCCAGGCCATGCTGGGTAGCTGTGGACACTGCATGTATGATCCTGTGTTTGTGGAGCTTATAGTCTCCTGAAAAAAGCAAACAACTAAATAAGAAATTGCTATAAAGTTTGTACATTAAGGCGGCAAATGGCAGGAGGATGGAAACCAAGTCTAAGGTTCTAAGGAACAAGAAGAGGTAGGTAGTGAGGTGGAGTCAGGGGAATAGAATTTTCTAGACAAAAAAAAAAAAAAAAGTCTGGGAGTAGAGTGACAAGCCAAGGAAAACACTTAATACAGACTGGTAAAGGCAGAAGCCGGAGAAATTGGAAGCCAGTGACAGAAAGTGTAGTTATGAGGCAGCAACAACAAAGGAAAGAGCACACACAAGCTTTGCAGATTGATGAGGATGCAAGCCCTGGCTTGGCCATTCACCAGCTGGGTGACTTTGGGCAAGTGACTTGATCTGACTTTCCCTATCTGTAGAGGGAGGTGTTACTAACGCTTGCTTTTTCAAGGTTAATCATCGGGCTTGTAAATAACAAACGCAAAGCACCCAAACTAGTTCCAGCACAAGGCTCTACTACCACCAACTTTTCAAGCCTGAAATGTGCTTGGAAGTCATGCTTAGTTCCTGATTTTTCCTTACCCCCCCTTCCCCCACATGACAGATTGGCCAGCACGTCCTTTCTGTACTCCCCCCAGATATCTCGCAAATTCCTTCATTTGTCTCTATTCTTAGTAGTACTACAATGTGCGTTTAAGGCACCACCATCGCCCACCTAGACTACAAACAGTGCCCTGACCCAGTCTTCCTGCTTCCACTCTCTTCAATCCATTCTTCACACTTCAGTTAGAATGCTCCTTCAAAAACGTAAATCATGTGTCAGCCTGCTGGCGTCAAGCCCTCCGATGACTTCCCATCTTCCTTAGTAGAAAAGCTCAACTTACTAAGGCTGACCTTGCAAGATCCTGCTTCTGTGCACCTCCTGGCCTCACCACCCATGCCTTGCCACTAACCTCTAGCTGCTTCACCTTTCAGGTGTTTGCTGATGGGCTATCACTTCAGTGAGGGTCCTCTTTGACTGCTGCCTCTAAATAAAACCCCCTTCCCCCATAACTGCTACCACAGAACCACATTTCTTTCATTCCCAGCCATTATCACAATGAGTTGATATCATGTACGTGGATGCATACAAGATTAAACACCTACCTTCCTCATTGGGTGGCTTGCTCTATGAGGCCCAGAACTATTCTGTTCGGGGTCTTGTGGATTTCTAAATTAGAGAAATAGCTGGGCCTCCGGTAAGTGATAACAATTGCTCATTAACACCTGTCAGACTTGTGGTATGTTTGGTTACGAGCGTTTGGTAAGAATGTCTTTCTGGTCCATTTTATGTTTCATTTCCAAAGCAAAAGTCTGACAGCCACACAGAGGGCTGTACACTGTCAGAGGGTCATCTGTGTCACTGGGGCCACTAGAGAGAGTTGCTCAAAAAGCCCCTGACATTGAAGCCATACCATACATAATTTCTGGGCAAGTCCTTGGTATGTGTTTTTTGTTGTTGAAGACTCAAGGACCCGAGGACATTCATCCCTGGAGAAGGGAGTTTTCATACACACGCCAGGGTTAGCAGCTGGCATTTCTGCCTGGAGGATTTCGCATTTACAAGGTAATAATAAAAGTGGTATTAGGAACCTGCAGATGGTCTGTCCAATGGAGATAAATGTTGATTGCTAACTCCAACATGAAAGTGGGATTGACTAGAAGTATTACCAGGTAATTTAAGGCCCTATAGTGGATATCCCTGGGGATACCTTGGCAAGTCAGTTCTATTTTATTTCAGGGAGGAAATAAAACTCTCCCTGATTGGACTTTCTTTCCCATGACAGAAATGAGGAGTTGTCACAGTGAATTATAAAGGCCAAGGCTGGCAACACACGCCAGAGCCCCAACATCTCTTCTGTGGATGTGGTCTTTGAACTTGCAGTCAGGGTCAAGTTCTAGGGCTTCCATCTTGTTGGATATTCTGGCTCGCGCAGTTCTTCCTCCCCAGAGTGCCTTTTACCTCTTGGCCGACAGGCTCTATGGTAGCATTTCTTGGTGTGTGCATTTAAGAATAGAGCTTTCAATATCGAGAAGTAGTGTAGTGTGGGAAAAGGCTAATGATAGATGGTAATTTTCAGCAAACTGAATCTCTAAAATAACTGATAGAACTCACTCTGATGATGGAACTAGTTTATATCTGTGCTGTCCCACATGGTAAACAGTAGGCACATGTGGCTACCAAGCATTTGAAATGCTGATAGCGCAAATAAAAGACCTGAATTTTTAATTTAATTTAAACTTGAATAGCTGAGTGTGGCTACTGATTACCTTATTGGACAGCACAAATCTAAAATGTTGTATGATTGGGGGAAAGAATAGCAAGAATGGTGTAAGCACACAAAGGTGGAGGTGGGAAGATCTACGGGAAGGTACCCCAGGAGTTTAAGCCAGGTGGCTGGAGAGGGCATGTCCCTGGTGGCTAAGGACATGTAATACTCTGAGGTGAGAGGTCTGGGTTCAGATCCCAGCTCTTCCAAATTCTAATGTGGACCTTGGGCAAGTTACTTTACTTCTCCAGGAGTCACAATTCTCATGTAAAATGAAAGGTAATAGAAGTGGTGGGGCACTGCAGCTCACACCTGAAATTCCAGCACTATGGAAGGCCAAGATGGGTGGATTGCTTGAGCTCAGGAGTTAGACATTAGCCCGAGAAAGAGAGAGTCCTCTATTTCTACTAAAAATAGAAAACGCTAGCCAGGCATTGTGGCAGATGCCCGTAGTCCCAGCTACTTGGGAGGCTAAGGCAAGAGGATTGCTTAAGCCCAGGAGTTTGAGGTTGCTGTGAGCTATGATGTCATGGCACTCTACCCAGAGTGACAGAGTGAGACTCTGTCTCAAAAAATACATAAATAAAAAATGAATAAAAGATAACAATAGAACCTGCTTCCAAGGGCTGTTCTAAGTACTAAATGAGACATTATATGAAAGCACTTAATATTGTGCCTGATACAGATGTGTCTTAGAAAATTTGACATATTATCTTTTAATATGAAATATGATCATCTTATGCATCTAACCCCATATCTGGACCAGAGTGCTGGTAAGCTCTGTGATCAGAGAGGAAGGGAGGGAGGAAAGCAAAGAGAAACTTTTCCTCTCCCAGAACCCAATGCCTTCATGTGACTATGTAAAAGTACACTTACAAACAAAAAAATTCTACCATACCTCCCTAGCCATGAATGGCAAGTTATGTCAGTGTCTCATGAGATGGATCTTCTGCAAAAATCCAGTGCCCAGGACCATTTATAGTATTAATAGAATTTATAGAATGAAAAAGCTGGGAAAGGGGGTATTGAAGACTAATAATTCTTAAGCTTTAATGTACATACAAGTCACCTGGGGAATATGTTAAAATTCAGGTTTTGTTTGATTCAATGCGTCTGGTTAGGGGCCAAGATTCTGCATTTCTACCAGGCCCCCGGGTGTTTTAGATGCTACTGGTCCGGGCTCCACACTTAGAATAACAAGGCTGTAGAATACCTACGGTCTAGAGTGTAAAGTCAATACTGTATTTTTCCGATGGGGCAGTGGAGACTCGGAGAGGGAGGCCTAAGGTCACGGGATAATGAAAAGTCGAGTCACAGCCAAAACTAACATCCCCTGTTGCCTGTTCCTCTGTCCCGGGCACTTTCGAATTTCCCCAGGTGGCTGCAGTCTCTTGCATTATGTGACACTCATGTGCAAAATGTCCTTATTTCATGTATTCTTTTTTCCATTTGTCGGCCAAGGATAACAATGGGTAGAGATTGCTTCGCTCATCCAGGCTATTCCTGTTGGTGACTGCTAGTCAAGCCAAAATCCAAATGCGCTGACTCTTAACCCACAGTTCCTTCCATTAAACCACAGCATCTCTGTTGCGCCATTTCCCATCTTGAGAAAGCTCCAGGCTGGATGTGATGACAGCCAACAGCGTAAGTCTCTGCGGGGACAGAGGGGTCAGTTTACATTGTAGACACCACACAGCCAAGGGTGGAGTAGGAAGAGTCAGCTCCTTCTTCTTTCCCTTTTCTATATCACAAACAAGCTTCTAGATCATTTTTACAAGTATAATGGTAGCAATGTGTTTAAAGCCAACACACAAGCCACTTCCTTTTTAAAAAATTATCATTTTTTTTTTTGTGACAGAGTCTTACTTTGTCACCCTTGGTAGAGTGTGTGGAGTCACAGCTCACAGCAACCTCAAACTCTTGTGCTAAAGGGATTCTCTTACATCAGCCTCCCAAGTCGCTGGGCCCACAAGCACCCGCCACAATGCCAGCCTATTTTTTTAGAGACAAGGTCTCACTCTGGCTCAGCCTAGTCTTGAACTTCTGAGCTCAAGTAGTCCACCCTCCTCGGCCTCCCGGAATGCTAGGATTACAGGTGGGAGCCACCGGCATTACAAGCCATTTCCTAAAAGATATGTTTTATTCCTGGGGCGTCCAGAATTAGCAGTTCCAATAGCAAAAGTAGAAATGAAGCACCAAACTGTCAGGGAGAAGAAAGAATTTGCTTGGTAGGCATGAGTCACGTGATTTCTTAAAACAACTTGGCAAGAGAGATTGAAACTTAGAATAATTCAGAGCCCTATCGATGACTCTGGGTAGCCCTGGATAAATGTGTGTTTGTGCTTGTGTACATGTATGCACACATGTATATGTGTGTATGTGCACACCACAGCACACACACCACCTCCCTACTTTCTCCATGTGTTCAGTGCTATTCTCAGTTCGTATTATCAGCCACCACATTTTGCAAATGTGTTGTCAGGATGAGTGAAATGGCACCGGCATGCCTCCCAAAGAAATTTTCAGAGAGCTAGCATTTTTCGTAATGTGATTTCTTCATCGGCGTTAGTGACTGTGGTGGGATTTGACAGTTTCCTAGGTCTTTTTCATCATAGGATTTGGATCCTAACAGAGAAATGTCAAGAACTAGGAACTCAGGCTCACTGAGCTGCTGACAATTAGGTATATTTGTGGCTTCCGCCTGGCAGGTTGTGGGACACAGGTGGAGCCACATATTTTGAGGCCGCAGCTTGGGGTGAGCTGGCAAACACAGCTTTCCCCTTGAGCCACGTTCGCTCTGCATAGTGGCAGCCTGTGGTGATGCCTGGTGGGTCAGTAAGGTATCACTTAAGTAAAATACCACTTTCAAAGCAGTCCATTTTCCCCCTAAGGTACCATTTGTACTGCAAGCACGTCTCCATTCCTGTCAGTAAATTTCTTCATACATAAGGCCAATACAGAATTGATTCAGTAGGAGGTTTGGTTAAAGCAAAATCCGAAGGGTGTTCGATGACATCACTCCATTTTCTGCCCAAGTATCTTCTTGGATAAATAAGGAATGATCTATCTGCTTTCCACTTTGAAAACCATTGATTTTTGTTACAGTGAGAGAATAAAGAGCTAGACCAGGCATAATTCTTTCTTCACATTAAAAACAGCATTTAAAGATCCCAGCTGTTGTATTGACTCTCTCCAGAACCCAAGCATTGGGTGGGGGAGGGGAGCAAATGTTTCTTGAGCCATCAATGCCATCATTGCTGGGTAAGGAAACAGTACGTCTGTGGTCTAGGGAAAGATTTGCTGATGACTTCATGCTCACATGTCTATGGGTTCCCAAATGGTTTCCCAGTCCTCAACTTCCTATGTAATAAGAGCCATGGATATTTCTGAGCACAGTTTGACCTGCATTCTATTGATGTAAGCATTTGGCTAATCACTCTCTGCAATTAAACCTTCTCCTTGCAATAAAGTTAATCTCTTCCCAGCACATAAAAATCTGACCCCACAGCTTGAGGAAGAGAATTATTGTTGTTTATGCAGCCATCTTGGGACCCAGCAGCTTTATTCTGAAGGCTAAAGCAACTCTTGTAGCCTGGGAAGTTATGCCGTCCTTAAATTAAAGTGTTAGCATGCTTTTACTTCCAGATGCAGAGCCCCTCCTGGGCTGCCATGCTCCTTCTCAGCGTCAGTGTTTCTCTAGAGCTTGTCATGGAGTGTGAACCACTAAGCATTAATGGGTTTCCTCAAGGAAACTGCTTCTCTTTGATTTCAAGGCCATTGGCATACATTTTGCAATTATTCTGTATCCAGTTTTTGTTCCAGTTCGAAGAGATTAATGGCTACTACATAAATAAGAAAATCCACAATCTCTGTTTCCTGCCTTCAGTTCAAACTTTCTAAGTGCCTAAGTGATTGCTTCTAAACAAATTCCCATTGGTCTTTCTAAACAATGTCAGAAGTTGCACTCATTCATCTGGCAAGTATTTGTTAAGCAGCAAGTCACAGCCCTGGCTCCCAAAGTCTTCACAGTGTCAATGAGAAAATAGTCCATTTAAAAGGCAGTAACTGGGTGGGAGCTGGAGAGGAGGAGAGGGGGCAAGTATGAACTTTGTACACACATGGACATGAATTCCAGTCCCTGGTATGCCAGAGACTAATAGTAACATCCAGAACAAGCCGTTTGCTCTCATCTGTAAAAAGCGTGACGACTTTATTAGGTTATTGGGAGGATTAAATAAACTAACGTATCTTAAAATTCCTGTAATAATGCCTGGCACATAGTAAGTACTCAATAAATGTTAGCTGGAATTATTACCAGATTTAATTCTCACAAGAACTGTATGAAGCAAGTGCTATTATTTTCCACCACTTTGCAGATGAGAAAACTGAGGCCCATAAAGGCAAAATAATTTGCCAAAAACCACAATTAATAAGTCGCAGGCTTCAGCTCTAACTTGGGCTTTCATATGTCTTACCGCTACCTCAGGCTGACTAGTCTCAGCTTTCCTTGTATTTTCAGAAGCTACATATGTCACAGGGTTTTGAAAAAACTTAATTTGCTAGATCTTCTAATGATGACTTAAATTAAGCTGCATGACTTAGCTAGACTATAGTACTTTCAAACATTCATTTCACTGTGGTTTTCTTCTTCGTGATACACAGTATTTCTCTTCACATAAGGAATTTTTATTAAATACCTAATTAAAACTGGTTGGAATCTCACTGCTAACAGTTCTCAGTTCTGAATTTAAATTTAATGATGTGTTGAAATATTAATGACCTTTATCGTTAAAAGTGTCTAAATTGTACTAAAGTTAACAAATGTGGCTGGCGATGCCCAGCACTGTCTTAGAACATTCTCCCACGTGAGACAGCTGCTCGGGCTTCCGTAGTTCTGAGGGTGGGTTTTATGCAGCACTGAGAAATACACAATGCAAGAAAATTTTGCATTGCAAATTCCCTGGGGATTTTGTCTCCTAACACTTTAAAAGTGCTCTAATTCAGGATAAATAATAGTAGCCGTAAAGCATTTGGAAGAAACTGTACGGTATTAGACGTGTGCTTCATGGAGTAAATATGTTTTGGAGAGAGAAGTGGCATTTGGAGCGCATGAAGGGAGCAATCCATAAGCTAAATTCACTCCTACTCTCCCCGGATATCCTGCTTTCTATAACATGAACATTCCGTATGGCGCTGGTTACAGCTCCTTGAGCATCTTATTAATGTTGATAGTGAGGAAGGAGTAAAATTTATCTGAAGCTTAATTCTAATAGCCAGCTTGGACTTCTTCCAAATCCTCTGAAATCCTTTGGGTCCACAACACTCGCGTAACTGGGGCTGGCTTCTGAGCCTTGGGCCACAAACTGCAAGTTTGATCTCTTTTCTTGTAAGCATGCCCTTTGTGGAAAGACCTCGCTATATCTTCCTTCCACCTCTACCACGATTTGGAGCGTCCAAGCTGAGGAAACACTGCTTACCAACCTGCTGACAAAACCCTACTTGTAGGAAATCCCATGTCTTATCTGGCTAAATAACTTGGGCCATATGTTCATGTCCCATCTTAGGATTTTTCAGAGCCAGATCAAATGTGCCTATTTGCATCACCTGGGGATATTGAAATTCCAAGCTCAAGTTCATTTTCATATAACTCATTATCCTCCCTTGGATTTGGTGCTTGATATGAACTTTGACAACAGATGGAATGAGATGATGTTTCACGAGCGCTTACTAATTCTTTTGTGCTCACAAATACACAAATAGTGGTAATATGTACTCAAATGAAACTTTCAAAGCCAGGCAGTGCCCTCAGGTATTCATTTGCCAGCCCCCTGTTGAGTTCTTGGGTAGAATTTAATTATCCAATAAATTTGGGGATGGCTGTGCCAGATGTTGGGTACTGACCTAGACATCTCCAACAGAAGGATCTGATACATTTCAGAGGCAGCAGGGAAAGTGAATTTGGGAGATACAACTCTGGATGGAGAAAAAAGGGGCAGTAAACTTGGACCAGAGCTTGAAATTTGTGGTGAATTGCTCTGAGTCAAGTGAGGCTTCAAGTCAAGCTTCTAGAGCTTGAAGGACCATTAGGCATTTGTCAGGGTCATTTAGGAGGGCCTGAGAACATCTTCTCCACCTCTGTGTCATTTGGGTCCAGCTGAGGACCCAGCGTCTGTGTGCTCCTGATAAAAACAATTACCCAGTTGATTTGATTGGCAGACGTTTGCAGCTGCTCCTCCCTCTCATTCCAGAGAGGTTAAGTGGGGCCACTTGGAGTATCAACACATCTTTGAATTTGGGCTTTTCCATGGAAAAATAATTGCAATTATGGTTTCTTATTAATAAAGTGCATTAACAGAATTATGATAATAGCTAGCATTTATTAAGTGTGGGTTCTATACCAGGCACTGTGTAATTTATCTCTTTCATTCTCATAACATCCTTAGGAAGTAGGCAATGCTAATAATTCCCATTTTATGGATGAGTGAATAAGGCTCAGTCTTTTAACAGAACTGCCCGAAGTCCTGCAGCTAATAAGAGGCAGAAGCTGACCCGCAGCCTGTGCTCTCCCCACCATCTGACTAATCATGACTTCCCCCTCTAGTCTCTACTCAAAGATTATAGAAGGGCTTTTTTTTTTTTTTTTTTTTTTGGCAGTTTTTGGCCAGGGCTGGCTTTGAACCCGCTACCTCCGGCACACAGGGCTGGCGTCCTACCCCTTTGAGCCACAGGTGCCACTGAGGGGCCCTCTTTTTTTCCAGCTTTATTTTAGAGGTGAAAATTAGAAGTTGTATCTACTGGTATTTAAAGTATACAAATTGATGGTTTGATACATGAATGTTGTAAAACATTCACCACAGTCAAGCTTATCAATATATCTATCACCTCACGTAGATACCATTTTCTGTGTATCTGTGGCAAAAATACTTAATGTTTACCCCCTTAACAAATTTCAAGTCTATGGTACACTATGTTAACTATACACCCAGTTCCCAGGCTACAAATGAGATAGGTCTGTAGGTTTTTTCTTCAGTTGAATTTGTATCTCAGTTGGAACGGATACATTTTACCTGTTACCTGTAATAGCCTCCTTTTGTAACTGTGAATTGTGTATCAGTCAATGTTTATAACTTGTGGACTTGCTGTAATTGCCTCTGTAAGTGTGAGTTGTATGTAAGTTGGATGTTTATAACTTTAGTTCTCCAGAACTTATTCGTCGTGCAAAACTGAAACTTTGTACCCCTTGGCAAACATGTTTCCATTCCCTGCTCCCCTGGAAACACCACCATTCTACTCGGTTTCAATAAGTTTGACTCTTTTTGATTCCATATATAGGCGAGATCATGCAGTATTTCTCATTCTGCATCTGGCTTATTTCACTTCATGTAATGTCCTATAGTTTCATCCATGTTGTTGCAAATGGCAGGATTTCCTTCTTTTTAAAGACTGAATAATATTCCACGAAATATGATGTATACATACACACACACGCACACACACACCATTTTTTATATTAATTTACCTGCCAACAGACATTTCAGTTGTTTCTATCTCTGACTGCTATGAATAATGCTGCAGTGAACCTGAGAGTGCAGATGTCTTTTGAAGCTCTCAATTTCATTTCCAAAATAGGGTGAGGAGCTCTACTTTGTGCCCCATGTCCATCCCACCCCAGCCAACCACAGCTGATTAGACTAGTGCAGAAAGGCCACAGAAAGGCAGTAAATCAGTAGGCTGGCTTCTGGCCTTTTGTGTGACCCAGGACTCTCCAGCCTCCAAAAGAGTTTAGCCGAGCCTATCAGATTTCTCCTCTTGGAATTTTAGACTTGTAAACTTGGTATTTAGCTTTGAGAATTTAAGATGAAATGAAACCACCGGGTCAGACCAAGGCCACAATGTTAATGAGGCAGCACTGAATACAATTAAGCAGAGAAGATCCATTTGGTAGGGAGAACCCTAGAGGGCGCCCACCGAGGAGTGGAAGGGTCCTGAGGAAGAAAAAAGGTAGCCGGTAGCTTGGGATGCCTCCCACCTTGACGCCTCTGTGGATCCATCCCATGGGGATCCTTATAATATACTACTGTGAGGATCGAGTGAGATAGTTTATGTCAGTCACCCAGCAGAATACCCGAACCGTAGTTAGGTGATCAATACAAGGCAGTAACACTATGATGTTTATTATTATTATTAGAAATTGTAATATGATTTCTTGTATTAGATAAGATTGAATATCCTCTAATTCTCAGACTATCAAAGTACATACAGCTGGAGTTATAAAAAGCCATATTCTTTCTTTCATCACGGAACTGGATTCCTTCATTGTTATGACAATTCAAATCTCAGCTTATAATTATCTCCCCCCCATCGATTCCACACCCACTAATGAACTATCATGTCAAGCAATGGGAGCGCTATTCCCATAATCTGTTTTCCTCCACTCCCCCTTCTGATGATAATGAGAAGAACCATGGAGACATCAGCTGTATACACGGGCTGGTGTAAAATCATGGAGTATGGATCATTGAGCATCTTTGTTGTAAAACAAATGGCCTGTGGTCAGTTAATCATACAAAGAAACATCTCCAGGGCCTCTTGGCTTTATTCATAACCCCTAAATCCTTTTGCAGTTTTATAAACAGAACATCTGTTAAAATATGCAGAAATTACAGTCATGATCATCAGCAGAGAGCTGTATGGCTTTGGCAGATTTTTTTCTTAAGCGTTTCATGGTAATCTTCTCTATCTGTGATTTCGTGCTTCATTCCCACTCTTGCTGAATCTCTTTTGTTCACGTCTCATCTTCTGGGTTGCAGCACTTTTAACCCAGCACTGAAGAGTGGACATGTGTCGTCCCAGGCTCGGCTGGCATCGTGCCAGTGTGCAGCATGGCCTGGTGACTGCAGCCTGTCCATACTGCCTTACAAAACTGTATATCTAAGGCAATATGCATAGCCTTAAGCAGCCAGAAGCTGAGAAACCTTAATTGGTTTCACACTTCTTTTACTGACCTTGGACTCTTAACAGTCCTGGCATTTAACCAGAAGTAAATAGAGCCCCCCACTAACACTGCCACCAGCCCAAATCCTTCATATTCATTCTTATTTATATTCCTTCCCTTTCTCTCTCTCTGTTAAAATTTGAATTTGTTTGATTTTTTTTTTTTTTTCCCTTGAGACAGATTCTCAGTATGTCGTCCTTGGTAGAGTGCTGTGATATCACAGTTCACAGCAACCTCAAACTCTTAGGCTTAAGCGATTCTCTCACCTCAGCCTCCCAGGTAGCTGGGACTACAGGTGCCGTCACAACACCTGGCTATTTTTCTGTTGCAGTTGTCATTGTTGCTTAGCTGGCCTGGTTTGGGTTTGAACCCACCAGCATTGGTATTTGTAGCTGATGCCATAACCACTGTGCTGTGGAAACTGAGCCTGTGTTTGATATCTAAATTAGCCTGGTGCAAATAACCTCTAAAACAAAGATCAGGAGAAGTATAGAAGTATGGTCATTGATAGAAACCAAAATCTGCTACAAAAAAATCATGGTTTAGTGAAGAAACCATTGTTCCACTTAAGAATTGGAGGGTGCATAAACTTTCTTTGTTCTGCCTGCCCTAGAATGGGAATCAGCGGACATTCCCTGCAGAAATCAAAAAGTCACATCCGACTATTCAGTGTGTCCATCACCCATCCTTACATAGAAGGTTTATAAAGTCTCAGAGTCACTATGATTGAGCCTGAATAGATGCTTTGAAACAAGCCCACAAGGAAAAAGAAGACATGGCAATCAAATGGTGCAGAGGGCAGACTTGGAGGTCAGACGGACATGGACCTGAAGCCCAGACTTGTCATCTGTTACCTCCATACCCTGGAGGTGTTAACTCTTCCAGTTGCAACTCACTGTCTATAGTACTAGTGCTTACTTAGAAATCTACTGATAGAGTTCAAAGAGATAATTTAGGCAAAACACCTAACCACCTACCTGGAGCACTGTTAAAAGAGGAGTGAATATTAGTAGTTACTGTTGTTTTATATTCCTTGTTGTTGTTCTCAGTACCCGCACATGGGGAGATTATGTTAGGTGTTGATTTTATCATCAGTAGAACAGTCTTTCTAAAATCCTTACATCATTAAATTATAGCATTCATTTGTTTAAGAATATATCCTAAGATCCTGCTGTAGGCTCAGCCTCTGGTGGGTGTTGTGTGGTATAGAGAGGTCTGTCCTCTGGCCTAGCCCTGTCAACGAGGAGTTCACGGGTACGAATCATCATAGGATGTGTTATGAGGAAGGTCTGAACCAAAGACTGTGGAAGCTGTGTCTCAGAGAAATAAATTACCAGCTGGGGAAGGGGTCATCAGCGGAAGGTCAGAGAAGCCGGGGTTACCCCACATCACTCTAGTGACGAGTGAGGGGAGAGAATAGGCTAATAAGTCTCATTGGAAGAGGAAAAACAAAACCAAAATAAGGCAACGGAGTAAAAAATGTTGAGATAAAGTAGGCAAGGAAAGGACCAATTTGGCTTCCGGGAAAATTAAAAAGAATTGGAAGATAAAAGCCAATTAGAGGATCAAAACCAGACTCACCAAGCCCCTAAAGATACAGGGGATAAAAATGGAAAGCTCCTGAGAAGGAGACTAAAAATAAGCTAAATGCCTGTCTAGGACGGAGTGGTTACGGGAAGGGTGACCTGAAAGATCAATGGCTTATTTCTCCATCTCCCAGCCTGTTCCTGAGACTAGCTTCAGTTTTACCCCATATTCACGGCACTTATTGGCACTAGTGACTGCCCACCTCTCTGCCAGCCTCTGAACTCCAGGAGCTAAGCCAGGCATCTTTAGACAGCTGCTTTCAAAAGGAAAATTGCAGTTGTGCGTTGGAGCCCTGAGCCCCAATTAAAGTGTCAGTCTCTGAAAGAAACAAATACAGATAACAAAGAGGGAGATAATATTTTAAAATTAGGTTCTCGGGCATCCCCCATTAATTTGGAGCTCATAAGGCAGTTACTGCATGTTCAATAAATACCATTTGATGACAGTAATGTACTTAGCTGCTGGTAGCTGGCGATAGCCAGGATGCAGGTCTCTTTAAGCATGAGGTTACCAACATGTCTTGTTATATCATACTCAGCTTTACGGGCCTTTATGTTAAGCCCTCCAGGACCAGAAAGGTGGGTGCTATTTTCCTCCTGCTAAAAATACAGGAAAGAAACAAAGCAAGAGAGTTGGTTTGAAAAATCAGGATGGTGAATTCAATATACACAGATGCATCGTGTAATGCTCAGTACACACGAAACCACTGCATAATCAAATAAACTGTGTAAACACCCAGAGGTTGTTAGTGGGGCAGCTTGTGGAAATGAAAAAATTAGCAATAGTGGCATGGATTCTTTTAAAAGCAATTATTTGCTTTCTTTGATGACCAGAATCCACAGATGGTACATCCCAGAGTTCTTGAGTGTTTTGAAAGCTGAAGCACGATTGTAGTCCCACTATAAATAATAGCTGATGGGATGTAGGGGAGAGCTCTTTATTTTTTCAGTTGCGATGGAACAAGCCTTTTAGTACATGGATCACAGCAGAGGAACTCCATTCTGGGAGGGCACAGCAGAGACACTGGCAACTAACGAAGGGTTAATTTCTAAAATTTTTGGAAGTTTAGCTGATTTACTGTTCCTACCTTGAGAGGTGGTGACCCCATGGGATGGGAGCTCAGGCTGGTGAAATCAAGCTGATTTTTCCCATTGCCAGTGGTGCCACATTAAGTCACTATCTCTACTACAAAAGACCAGGGTAGACCTTAATTAATACCGGTAATCATGCCAGGATTGTACCACACATAATCAATGGCCTAAGGAAGAGCCTGTGCTTCCTGGCCAGGCTTAGAAATTGCAAAACAAAGAATGGCAGTGGTAGCTGGGAACAGAGGCTTCCTATGTTTGGCCTGATTAGTTTCATTTTCTACTTGAGCTTATAGATGGGACTTCCCAAATTGTACATTTGTTCATTCATTCGGCAAATCTTTATTTATCATACTTATGGACCAAGTCCTCTGCCAGGTATTCGTGAGAGAAATTGGGTGTTCTATGGCTTCTCCTTACCTTTATTTCAGGAATCTTGACTTCTTTGCCTCTGCGTCCCCCTAAGCCCTGCATGGTATATGTCACATTGTAGGCACTCCGTGAGTGTCTCACATGAGAGAAAAACTCAATGAAATTCATATAGGGAGAAGAGAGGGAAGGAGTTGGGTGAATTTCCACCTAACAGGTACATTGCACACTTCCTGAGGAAAGGACACAACTACAGCTCAGACTTTAGCTTTACAAACGCAAACTATGTAACCTAATTGTAGGTACCTTATATTAATCTGAAATTTAAGAAAAGAAAGAATGTTTTTACCACATGTAGCTACCAGAGAAGTCAGATGCCAGGGAAGTGGCATTCTGACTCATGATAACCTAAACTTATCTCTTAATAAAAATTGCATTGAGGCTCGGCACCCGTGGCTCAAGTGGCTAAGGCGCCAGCCACATACACCTGAGCTGGCGGGTTCGAATCCAGCCCTGGCCCGCCAAACAGCAATGACGGCTGCAACCAAAAAATGGCCGGGCATTATGGTGGGTGCCTGTAGTCTCAACTACTTGGGAGGCTGAGGCAAGAGAATCCCTTGAGCCCAGGAGTTAGAGGTTGCTGTGAGCTGTGTTGCTACGGCACTCCACCCAGGGTGACAGCTTGAGGCTCTGTCTCAAAAAAAAAAGAAAAAAAAAATTGCATTGATATAGTGAGGCCAGGTGTGTAATTTCAAGTTCCACTTACTCTATTCTTTAGGATAACTTTTGCCTTTGATGGTGACTCAGCTGAGGGACAGATATGGATATACTTGGATGCATGGGAGCAGGTTCCTTAGTGTCCCCACTTCACTGCCACACATGGGCCCATCAAAGATACCCTTTGTTTTTTTCTTTATTCAGTTGAAATGATGCCATTGCATTTCTGAAATCCTCCTTGGATGTTCAATCGTTGCAGGGCTGTTTTTATATGGGTGTTATCCATTGGTGTACCATTGTGTGAGTCAGCAGCAAAACCACTGGATGAATGGCTACAGTAGAGGGGTTGAAACAGAGATGCTTATTAGGCAGGAACTGGGCAGCTGAGTGCAATAGTGAAATGCAAAGTAGCAAAAGGTAGGGATAGCCTCTGAATATGCACATTTATACCCAGTTGAACATGTGTGCAGATGAAAATGACGGTCGCTAACAGTAGCAGAACATTGATAGTTGCCAGCTACTGTGCTAGTCATTTTATGTGCATTATTCCATCCAATATTATCTTTGGTTAGTAGGATAAATTGATTTTTTCAGCTTTATTAAAGTACATTCAACAAATAATAATTGCATATATTCAGGGTGACATATATGCTGTGAAATGATTACTATATTCAAGCTAATTAACATATCTATTACCTCACATAATTATGTATTTTTGGTTTGGGGTGAGGGAATGATAAAAATACTTAGCATCCACTCTTAGCAAATTTCAAGTATATAATATGTTATTATCAAGTAGTCAATATGCCATATATATATATATATATATATATATATATATATATATATATTCATTTTATAACTAAAAGTTTGTACCCATAGGCCAGCATCTCCTCATTCCCTCCACACCCCAACCTCTGTTAAACACCCTTCTTTTATCTGTTTTTGTGAGTTCAACTTTTTAAAATTTCACTTATAAATGCGATCACACAGTATTTGTCTTTCTGCACATGGCTGATTTCATATAGCATAATATTTTCCAGTTCCACCATAAACAGCAGGAGCTCCTTTTATAGGGCTGTATAATACTCCACATATTCTTTATTAATCTGTTAATAGTCATATATACAATAAACATTTGTTTCCCTATTTTGCTATTGTGAATAATGCTGCAGTGAATATGAAAGTATGCATATCTCTTTGATTGATTTCCTTTGGATATCTACCCAGAAGTGGAATTTCATCTAATCTTTTTCACAATCCTTGTAAGTTAGACACTTTCACTAGGCCCATTTTACAGATGAAGAAACTGATAACTGCTCGTGAACATGAAATTAAGAGCCCATGATCTTAATCAATGCACTATATTGCTATGTAAATGTTTAATACAATGTGATTAAAAGAATGGATTATTGGTGGATGGTTGCATGGGAATAAGAAATTATTCCTTCTTTGCCCCTGTATTTTCATTTTGCACAAAAAAAATAATATGGGGGAGGAGAAATGACTATTTGTTGTCTTGGTTTGCATGTTTTAGAAATTAGTCCAATTTTATTTAATTACCTCCCAGTGAAACCAATGTTAGTTGAGTCAGTGGTTCTGAAAAAATTCTTAAATTAAAATAAAACTATGCAATATTATTATGGTAACTAGTCAGATCACTAAAATAGAGAAAAATTTTAAGGTCTGTTTCCAAAACCCTAAGTAAAAACAGAAAGCTATAGTATGTGCAAATATTTGCTAATGGCATTTGATCTGAGAGGAAATCATTTGTGCAATTACCTTTAGATTCAAGCAGCTATTTTTCTTCATGTTTTTATGGACTTATTCAACTGTCAAGTTAGTGTATGTATGTATGTGCATTTCTGAGAAGCTCTATACTTATCTATATAATCAGAACTAAAAAGGAAGTGGACAGTCATAGCAACCCACTTTATTTATAACTCTGCTTGGGCAGCTTATTTTAAAGTATAGTCACTTGTTAAGTTAAAAGCTATTATACTTTGATTGCAACTGTTACTAGGTAAAGATATCTAAGCTTGGGTCTCCACTGACAAATGAAAGACATAAATTTTTCATATGCTATATCTTTTCAATGAATATTTAGTGAAGACCCACCATTTGCTGTGCAGAGTTCAAGATCATTTCATTTACTGTTATGAATAAACCAAAGAATAAGATCAATTTTAGTTCAAGTAGGAAATTGATTATGATTGACAAAAGAAGACTAAAGACCTTGTAAAGCGCATCAACTAGTTTTCCAAACTAAGCTGTGGTCAATATCCATATTCGTATGTCTTTCTTCTGTTGCAGTCCATCTGTGACACTCACATGAATTAAAGGTCAATTTTATTGGCCCTTTTGAGCAGTGAGTTATTGGATAGAGATTAAACTGAAGTAGTACTATGGTAGTATTTCTCAAAATTTCTCAAAATTTCCTGAGACGTGTCAAAGTGAAATTCCCCAAGCTCTAAACAGTATTGACTGAGTCAATGTCTAGGCATAGTTACCTGGAGATCTGACATCTGTGTCTTCCCAAAGTGAATCTAACTCATAAGTGTGAGGACCACTAAGCAAACTGGTCTTCCTCTGTTTGAATACCATGATCTCAGCCCTTATCTTTGTATTTGCAGCCCACTTTAACTCTAGAGGCAGGGAACTGAATTCTTTTAGCCCAGTTGCCCACTCTTAGGTCCTGTACACCCTCCTTATTTCTAATCCTAAACATCCGTCAGCTGATTAAATAATACCACTTGAGAATAGGCAGCAATATCAGTTAATAGGAACTCAGAAGAGCAAGCAGTCAGACTGCTGGGATTCATGTGTTTATACACAATTGAGCATGTGTACTCTTGGCCAAGTTGCTGCATGATCTTAACATCTGTAAACCTGAGTTTCTTTAATTACGAAAATGATTTGGGCAATAATAACAACTGACTTCATAAAATAGATAATAGTAACAACTGACTCCAAAAGGCAATTTCAGGAATGAAAGGAGTTAATTAAATAAACTAATACTTGGATCTACTCTTCTTATCTACAATCCCTCCATTCCTTATTTCATTCAGTCCTGTGATTCACACTAATATATATGCCAAGCAATTCACCAATTTATATCTTTAGTCCAGTCCTCGCTCCTGAATTCTAGACTAATATATCCAACTGCTTCTTTAGAATCTCTACTTGGATGTCTAATAAAACATCTCAGAGTTAGAATTTTCAAACTGAACTCCTGATCATCTCCTGAGCAAACTTTTTCCACCTGCATCTGTTCCTGTAACAGTTGATGGCAACTTCATCCTTCTAGTTCCTCAGGCCAAAAATCTTGGAGTCATTCTTGAATCACATGCTGCAGGCACTGTATCAGGAAATCCTATTGGCTCTATTTTAAACTCTATCCGCAGTCTCTTTTCATCACTTCTGCTACTGCCTGATAGGCATTGTTGCAAGAATCTCCTGTTACCTGCCCCTAACCCAAAAATCTATTTTCCACACAGTACTCAGACTGAGTCCTCTAAAAATTAAGGTCAGACCTTGTCACTCTTCTGTTCAAACTCTTTCGGTGACTCCCCATCTCACTCAGTGTAGCAGGCCCCTATGGTGGCCTGCAAGGCCCCGTAGCCTCAGTCCTTCAGTTTCCTCTCTGAGCTCACCTCCTACTCAGCAGCAGCCTTCTTGCTGGTGCTTGAACTTGTGTCTTGAGGCCTTAGCACTTGGCTGATTCTTCTACCTAGATTGCTCTTCTCCCAGACACCTGCCCAGCTAATGTCCTTACTTCCTTCAAGTTTGTGTTCCAGTGTTTCCTCTTCAGTAAAGTCTATGTGGACTGCCTATTTGAAATTGCAATCCCTTTCTACCTTTGGCTCTTCTGATCTGCCTTCATCTGTCCTATTGCTTCCTTCTAACATAGTTATATACTTATTTATTGTTTATCTCCCTCCACTAGAATCTATGTTGCAAAAGGATATTTGTTTGTTCCAACACCCTAGAATAGTGCCCTAGATAATAAGTGCCCAGATAATAAGTGTTCCAATATATGTTGCGTGGATGAATGCGTGAATAATTTGGAGTTAACTTGGAAGATAGTTTATAATTTCCCACAGGTGTCTGGCTGGGCTCTTAAACTGTGTAACATTTTGGGGTTTTATTTCTGTATTCTCATTGTAGTCATCTTTTGGTTGAAGAGGCTGAAAAACCCTATTAAAAATCTCTGTAATCAAAAGTTTGGCACCTACAAATTGAAAGTTCAAAAGAACACTAGTTTTAGGTAAGGCTCTATGCAGAGCTTAGCTCTGTCACCCTGGGTCAATTGTCTCTCTCCCTTGCTTTCTGTGTAGACTGAGCAGCCGTTCCAGCTTCTTTGTGGTAGAAGGTTGGCTACTAGGAAGCAAGGATTCATATCCCCTTAAATTCTTAGGAAACTCTCCAAATATCTCATTAGATTTGTCTGGGTTCTGTGCCCATCCCTAAATCTGTTCCTTATCCTCAGTGAGATGGACTACCTGATGGATGTAGGCCAACGAGAGCCTAATTCTCATGTTGAGATGAGGAATCACTACCCAAATATGACTTAAGAATGAAAAAGGAGACAGTCAGAAGATTGTTGGCTGAAGAAAGAAAGAACAGTTGCTGGAAGACAGACAATAGTCTGGTACAAATAGAATAAATAGTAGTGAGTGTGTTCTTATTGAATTAAATATGACAGCATAAAATTTGGGGATTCAAGCCAAAATAACATATGGAAGAACTGATGGATTTCTTCCTTTATTCAAGAAGTGGAATAGCATCTGCAAAAGCACAGAGGTATGAAAATGTTTGACATGTCTGGAGAGCTTTGAGGAGTGGGTGTGAAGAGAGTGAAAGTAATATGTTAGACTCTTCTCTACGTAGCAACAGAAGTCTGGACCTAACTCTTATTGGTCCAAGTTGGATTTTTTTAAATGCTTGAACCAATCACTGATGCCAGAAGCATAGAGACTGCCAATTAGCTCAGGCCTTTAAGATACATACACACACATACACACGTGCACACTGGGCAGGGAGAAAGAAAAATGAGGATTTTCTTAACGGAAGAAGGAAGAATTGACACTGAGGAGGTACCAGAAGCAAAAAAAAAAAAAAAAAAAGATTGGTAAATCATTTCAGAATAGACCAATAGACCAAGATATATCATTATGAAATTGACACAATCTTAAAATTAGATGACAGTGAAAATGATGTAAAAGGTGAGATATGATGTTAGAATTGTAAAATTCCCTGCCACTTCTTTTCAGGAAGACCCACACTTTTTATATCTGTGTCCCTCCAATGGACACAGCAGAGAAACAGATCCAGAAAGGCAAATCCCTAGGCCTAGTTGATTTCCCCCCTGCGGGCAGTCTCTCTTTGCCTTCTCTTTCTTTTCTTCTTTTCCAGCTTCCTTTGAGGAGTTTTGAGAGGAGGAAGAGAAAATGTAAATGTTAAGTCAGTGAAGCACTCTCTGTGACTTTTGTCCTCGCTGCTCTTCTTGTGGGTCTAACCTGGTAATGAAGAATTGAAATTTGAAGGCCCGTTGCATTCATTTTATTCTGCCACCAAATGCCACCCCATTTGCTTCTTCTGCTCTGCAGTGCTATGTGGAATGTGGACAATCATAATATAAAACTCTGCTTGGTATTGCTGGCATTTTGGAGAAGACCGTGTAGGTGGTGGAGGTGAGAGCAATGGAGAACATGAGGCTTGGCACAGATGATCTGCGCTTGGGAAGAATGTCCAGGTCTCAGTGGAGTGTGCTGGCGGGTGAAGGCAGACTTTCCACATCTTTCCGGGCTTGTTCCAAGGCTCCATGATGAGCTCCTCCCCTGTGCGGCTGCTCTGTGTTGCCTCGCTGGCGTAATTAAGCACTCCCAATGCTACTGCCCCAGTTTCTAGTCTGTGGGTAGGGAGAGCTGCCCTCACGGTGCCAGCCCCCCAGCATGCTTCCTCATTAAATCATGCATATGCTAATGAAGTGTGAAAATCAGCCAAATAACAACTCTTTCTAATCATTTAAGGTCCCAAGAGCAAAGGGCTTTTTTTCTTTCTGCGCTCCTAATCTTAGGGTGGTTGTTAGGGTTTTCAAGCCAGTCGGAAGCACAATCCTCTGGTGTTTCTCCTCTCTCAGTTCCCTTCCACAGAAATGAGAGTAATTGGCATTTTCACTTCTACCTCAAGTGAGAAGAGTCTTCAGGAAAACCAGTGACCCACTGTGCCCTTTTCATTTGCATCTAGGGCTGGATAATCCCTCGTTTTACATTCATACACAGAGCAGTCCCCGAGGGCAATTAACTAGACTACATTACTTCCTGCCTCCTGGAGGGCTGGTGTTTGAGAATGGTGTCCCCCCAGAGATGGTGCATGTCAGGGCCCTCGTGTTGTGATTACATGTTACCTTTGTGATCCAGTCAGCCTCCCAGAGTGGCTGCCCGTCTGCCCGCTATCCTCACACACCAGTCACGTTCTCTGCCTCTCTGGTCTGGCTCGTGCCTGCCTCTCTGGCCACCTGCTATACCCTCCTCCCTATCATTTGCCTTTGTCCCCCCAAGTGGCTGCTCTGCTGACTTCTTCCTATCCCTTCGTTTCAGCTTTCACTCCTCCAAGAGGACAATCCTGCCCACCTAGTTAATGTTGAAACCCATTGATTATCATTACCGTATATAACCCCTCTGCAACCCCATCACTAATTCCTTTGATGTATTGTCTCTTTCTCCTTGAGAGCAGGGGACCTGACCATTCATGTTTGCCACAATATCACAGGGCCCAACACGTACCTGGCACATAGTAAATGCTCAATGAATGTCTTTGCGTGACTCAACAGTGTTTCGCGAGTACCTTTAAGCAGTTTGCATGTTGTAGCATAAGGTTTTATTTCTCTGGCTCTTTCACCCCAGACTGTTTCCTCCTCCAAGGAAGAGACTTTATCATGTTTATATTTGCTTTTCCATGTTGAGTATGCCTGGTAGCTATACTATTAATAGTGATTGCATTAGTGGCTTCTAAAATAATTGATGTTAGTAAATGTTTTACTGAAAGCTATCTGGAGGGACTGGAGAGATGGTTAGGCCACACATCCCCATCCTCCATTATTCTCTCTCCCCTGTCTTGCCCAATTGCTCCCCCAAGTTTCAGCTATTTTCTCTTTTACCCACATGTCCTCTCAGAAACCCTCCTTCCCCCTCCTTTGTCCAGACAAAATCAGCTGTTGCCCTCAGATTCCACCCTACAGAGCAAAACAAAGGCCTCACAGTGATCTAAACAGTGGCCATCTTTTGTTCCTCAGGCATACCCGTTAGGGACCTGAGTTCATTCCAACATATTTGAATGAATAAATCATTGCATAGATGTTATCTTGGTCCCAACTGATCAGAGCCTTCTTTCATTTTATTCATTTATTCAACAAATATTTACTAATGTTTGTGCCAGGTGCCAGGGATACAACAGTGAACAGGATAGATTTGCTGATGCTAAGGTCTCTGGAAGAAACTGAGAGGGAGGAGTGAACACAGAGATTTGTCAGAGTCACGATCCCAAAGCAGAGAGATTCGCTTCTGTTGTTGCTGGGGGTCTAATTGTAAACCACGGGATTGTATTAAAAGAGGACCCTTCACCACAGACCTTAAAGTGCTTTTCCAAATTAGTTAACGCTAAAATTGGAGGGTGCTGTGCCCACCTCAACCTCTCTGCTTCAGACTGCAGTTACTCTAACTTGTTTTTTTTTTTAACCAAGGTGTGCTAAGGGGAAAAAAAATGTAGTTGGTGAGTACGAAATTTACCATCACCTCTAAAATTTGGACAGAGCAAGTTGAAGCTGAGCTGTATTTTTCATAGTCTGGCAGGGATTTATTTTCTTTTCTCCTCCGAGACAAAAAAGATAGCCAGATTCAGTGGGAGCCAGGGTGTAGCTGAACCCCTGAGAAAGCTGGAGGCAATTTCAGAAATGCCCGAACAACAGCCTGAAGGGGAGGGAGGGACGGGGGCTCATTCCCCTTGGAAAAGCCAGTTTCCACCAAGCCTATTCAGTTTTGAATTTGCCCCCAAGAGCAGAGATGGGAAAGACTCCTTGCTACTCAACTCCTTACCACTGTGGGGAGGGGAGAGAAAGAGAAATTTAAAAGCCAAAGATATATTGTTCCATAGAAGCAGTATGTTATTATCACACCTGTTAGGGTTGGAACCTAAAGAAAAAAAACTACAATGGTTGGAAAGCTGGTGGCCTGAGAGCTGAACTCCACCTACACATGGCTTTGTTCAGCCAGTACAGTGTTGCTCCTCACTGTATGGTTTTTAAATGAGTTGCCAACATTTAAAAATCAGATTTTTTAATGATTTTTAAAAAATGCTTCATATTTTCTTCTTCCCTTTAAAAATCTGATCCTCCAGCCTCAGTGGGTACATATATCCTTCGTGACCACAGCTGGCTGGAGTAGGCTGATAGTTTTTCTCCTGATAATTCTGGGCTGCTATGCCTGCCTACTCCCAACCCATCCCAGCCTGCTCCATTCATGCAAATTACCTGCCTGGCACCTGAGTTTGCAACCCTCACCCAAGGCCATGGGAAGGGAAGGAAAATAGGGTACTTGTAAGCATTGCTTATGTATGTTTGTTTGATTTTTGACAGACCTAAAGTTAAAATCCTAGGTCTGCTACTACAGAGCCACATGGTCATGGGTAAATCCTTAAACTGTCTATGTTTTAGTTTTTTAATCTACAAAATGGATTTATTCTAGTAACCACTCCATAGAGTTGTGAAAAATGAAGAAGATAAACCCTATAAAGTGTTGTGTGTTTGCCTGAATTAGGATAAACATAAAGGAAATAACAGGAATTATCATCTTTACCTAGACTATAAAGAAAAGCTTCCTGAGATGGTTGAATTGAAGACAGTGTTAAAGGCCCTATCTTTTTACTGCTTCCAAGAGCCTTTTCTCTTAAGCTAGACCTGTAAGAAGGCACTTGCTGGATTACACCATCATACCCAACTGTGTCTTCATTTATTTTCTCTACCAGTTTGGGGAGCTATTAGGAGAGAGAGAAGAAATAATTATCGTCTTTTTCCAATTGGGCAAAGGAATAAAACAATTCATACAAAACCAGCAAAGAGCAGTAAACTAAGAGCTCAGAGAAAGCAGAGGACACTGTGAACGTCTTCAATAGCCTGGAAGTAACCTGGTCCCTAGAACAGCACTTTGGTGTGAGGGGAGGTTATCAGGAACTGCCCTGGGGGGTGGTGGTGGACTCGTGGGTCCCAGTCAAATGCCGTGGTAGCCAGGGATTTCAGTAAGTGTCTTTCTTATCACAGCATGTTGGATAAACAGGAAAACTGCCAGCTTCATAACTGACACCTGACTATCTCCCAAAGCACTTAACAGCCTAGGTGAACCACTGTAATGCATTTAAAGTAGTGTTTACTGGTGTGTTTGCCACAGAAAGGGAGGGGAGGGGTGCTTTAGAGTCATCTTAAAGCTTAGAACTGTTCCTTGAGATGAGCTCATCTTGACAGTATTCTCTGCACTCCTGGGCGATTCTTGTTTTCTGTTTGTTTGTCTCTCCAGTCATAGATTCTCCAGTCATAGTTGATTCTCCATCCCTTTTGTTCATTTCTAAATTTGTATCTAACTTACGTGTGTCCAATCCTACGATTTTATGATTCTCATAGGTCAAGGATGTCTGATCTGAACTTACCAAGAAACTGGTATTCTGTGAAGTTAACACAATAGACCTCCTTTTGTGAGGTAGAGATATTTATTTGACCCAAAAATGAATAAGGTTTTTTTGGTTTTGGGGGGTGGGAGTTTGCAGTTTTTGGCTGGGGCTGGGTTTGAACCTCCCATTTCCAGCATATGGGGTCGGCGCCCTATTCCTTTGAGCCACAGGCACCGCTCAAAATGAAGAAGGTTTTGAATCAATGTGGCAGTTATTTCTTTGAAGAGCTGAGATCCAGACAAAAAGGAATATGTTGATAGGTCTGTCACCTTGAACTGGAACTTTTAGTAGTACACTTCAGACCAAAATGTAGTTAGATTGTACATATTTAGAATTCTACTTCTAACTGATGTTAATTCTGATTTGCTATTACCAGAAGTTATGATATTTACTAAAGATGTGAACGTGATAAATAAGATTGTACTGGGGGAAATATTTAATATCCCCAAAGAGTATTGCCTTGAATCAATTTCCCATCAGTGTTACAAGTGCTAATACATGCCTTAATTAAAATAAATAGATGTGGAGGTGTTTTCATTCACAGCAATTTTACAGGATGATAGCAAAACAACTTTGACTTAAAAATAATAACTATGTTTCTTTTACAAATACATAAAAATTCACTCATTTGGAGGACTGAGGCTGCCCTTTTCTCACACTGTTTCCTCAGTGAGTCACTGAATTTCTTTTTGTTTTGTTTTTGTAACTGTTTACTGAGAAAGTCTTCTTTGCCATTGTACAGACAAAACTGAAAGTTGGGTGTAATTCAGGGGGTGGGGAAACAAAGGCTTTCCATTTTCTTATTTGCAATTAAAGAAGGAAAGGGTAAAATCTTAACCAGCTACTGTTTTCCTCATTGCATAAGCTTTTGAGGTATTCTTGATCAATTCTTCACCATTTTTGTGCTTCTTCTTCCTTTATGAACCAAGTTTTGGGGGTCTGGGACTCACCTGCTAACACACAGAGCCAGGCATGCACAGTAGGGTGCTTACACTCCCTGCTAGCTTCCTTTTCTCTGACACTCTAATATGATAAGTTGCTGCTGTAGTAGAGTTCACTGAGACCTTTGTCCTCCTCCTGTTCCCCAACCAGACAGTGACAAAATTTCTGTGATGCCCTGAAATGGAATTGATGTTTAGTGATTAAAGTCTTTATTCCTCAGAGGCTTCATTTCCTGTTCATGGAAAAATTGTCATATCTGCTGTCGAGGACTTATAGGTGTATCATCTGCAGTCCTGTGTCTGCTGACAGTTGCAAATAAAAGCATCCACCTCCAATAAGTTCCTTTTGGATGCTTTGTGTTAAAGGAGTGTCTTATTTTTGCTGTTTTTAAAACCAACGATAGCCTCTGACATTATTTTTTAAATAGCATGGATTTAACTGATAATAAAAATTGTATGTACTTTGGAAAATAGGAAAAATGCAAAAAGCATAATTAGAAAAATTTTAAATTACTTATGCTATTTAATCAACTGAAGAGAAGAAAATGATAAGTTGAGAAGAAGCGATGCTTAAAGCACCCAGAGATGTGTTTGGTGAGTATTTTTGTGGAAATCATTGTCTCTTTATTCAGCACATTTTCAGTGAAATGAAGGCTTACACTGTAACTTATGCCGAGGCTGTAGTGTTTCCAGCATCTGAAAAATCTTCATTTCAGTCTAGCTGATTATGTACTGCAACCTGAGCCATAAATTAAACCTGAGGATGAGACTATGACCATGCATGCTTCTGTACTAGAAATAGATCATGCATTTGTCATCAAATATTCTATCACATGATTTTCAGTAGCTTATAAAGCCCACCATATAAATGTTACTTTAATTCATTAAACCTACCCTCTATTTTCAGACATTGGGTTGTTTCCAGTTTTCCAATATTCTTTTTTTATTTTTTTATTAAATCATAACTGTGTACATTAATGCATTTATGGGGTACAATGTGCTGATTTTATATACAATTTGGAATGCTTACATCAAACTGGCTAACATAGCCTTTACCTCACTTACTTAATTGTATTAAATCATTTATACTCTTAATAGATTTGACATGTACCCTTGCAACATGCACCATAGGTGAGGTCCCACTGATTACCCTCCTTCCACCTGACCTCCCTCCTTCCCTTCCCTTCCCTTCCCTTCCCTTCCCTTCCCTTCCCTTCCCTTCCCTTACCTTCCCTTCCCTTCCTTTCCCTTCCCCTACTCTTCTCTCCTTCATTCTGGGACATAGTTGTGTTTTGTCTTTCCTATGATTATATATTGGTTTCATAATAGTACTGAGTACCTTGGATACTTTTTCTTTCATTCTTGAGATACTTTACTAAGAAGAATACATTCCAGCTCCATCCATGTAAACATAAAAGAGGTAAAGTTTCCATCTTTTTTATTGCTGCATAATATTCCATGGTATTCTATACCATAATTGATTAATGCATTCATGGGTCAATCAGTTTTTCAATATTCTTAATAACCCTTACTATACCTACATTTTTTTGTATATTTGGGGGGAAATTTCCCAAAAGCAGAATTTGAGTCAGAATGTATGACAGTAGATTTAAGGGATTTTTTCCATATAGGTAAATCATTCTGTGACATTCTCACAGCCACATTTCTATCCATACTCTCCTTCTTTTCCTTTCTTTCTTTCTGTCTCCTCCTCTCTCTTCTCTTCCTTCCTCTCTTCTTTTTTCTCCTTAATCTCCCCTTTCCTCTTCCCTTTTCTCTACCACCCTCCATCCCTCCCCCAATTAAATTCAGGCCTTTTATATAGTAAAATAGCCAAGGGGAGTTCGGAAACCAAAGCAGTCACCATACCCTGTGAAGCATAGGTTGGAAAACTATGGCTCAATTCTTTTAAAAAATGGGCAAGGAAGAAAACAGCTATTGAGTATTGAGGTGTTATATTTGATGGACAGGTATGTGTGATGTGGTTTGTGCGAGAAGGACAAACAAGAGAAGGTAAACAAAAATCTAGTAAGTGGAAGAGTAAGGTTGTCATCAGTAAGTGAGGCTCAAGTGAGAATTCCTGCGAGTCGTCTGTTTAGACTTTATAAATTGGTAGGTATGCCATAGGGATAGCTGCTTCAGGGGAAATTTTGGATCTTGAGCTTCTCGGACTAAAGCAGAAGTTTACAAGGGGTTCAAAATGGTATCTTTATCTTGGTTTAAAGCAACAGTGTTCAGATTTTCAGTATCTACGAAAGAGTTCTGGTTCTATTATGGCAGTGAAGGATGCTGAGTCTGAATTGATCCAAAATTTATTTCATTCACACACTTCCTTTTCCCATTATTTGAATCTTAATTGGATTTAATAAGGCTGTAATATCCTCAAATGACCTGTTTTCATAAAGAATCATATTAGGACACCTCTGATTCTGTAAAATGCTATGTTAAGTTATAGGAAAGTTGATTTTTCCACTTGTAACGATTAAGCAGTATACACTTTTTATCTAATATTTTCATCTTGTTTTTCAGCTCAAATCTCATATGTTGTGTGTTTAGAAAAAATGCCTCACCTAGGTTTTTATATGGAGGTAGGAATTCAGATGAGATCTGAAATGTTTGCTTGAACATCGGAGATTTTCAAATATCCAAATTTTTGTGTCCATGTAAAATAAATATCCAGGTGATCAAGTAACTAGTTTGGGTAGTTGGCATCAGAAAGGCAAAGAAATACCTAATTATCTTTTTCAGTGATATAGCTCAGTAGACACACTTTCACATCTGTTTATGATGAATTAAGAATTATGGGAGAGGTGGGATAATGTAGTGGCGAACAAGAAAGATTCAGACTTAGACCTGGGCTGATAAACTCACTCTACCATTACTATGAGATTTGGGGCAGTTTTACTTAGCGTGTCTGTTTCACTTGTTACACGGGGATAATAATACATATATCATGGCGGTATTGTGTGTGCAAATGACATAACTATAGATGAAGAGGTTAACCCAGTCAATCCAGGGCAAATAATAAGCGTTCTGTCGATAGTGTTAACTGCTTTTATTATCAACATGCCCGACGTGGATGAGAATTGGAAGGAAGGTGGCTTGCTTTGGCACTGAAGACTATCTTCTTCACAAAGTCAGAGGTATTCTTATCCTGCCATGCAATTCAGCTAACATATGTGATGCTTCAATCTCATTTTAGAATGGGGTGAGATCTACAAATGAGTAAATAAATGAATGAAAGGAATGGATACTAATAATGCACTCCTGTATTTTAGATCAGCATTTACCAACCTTTTTCTGGCATCAGTGGCCAGTTCCATGAAAGACAATTTTTCCACAGATCAAAGAAGGGAGGGAGAGATGATTTAGGGATGATTCCAGAGCTTTACAACTTCACCTTAGATCAGCATTAGGTTCGCCTAAGGAACGTGCCACCTCGGTCCCACGCATGTGCAGTTTATAGTTGGGCTCACATTCCTGCAAGTGGAATGCTCCGCTCATCTAACAGGAGTCGGAGGAGTGGCTGTACGTACAGCTGAGGCTTCACTCACTCACCTTCCGTTCACTTCCTGGTTTGCGGCCCATTTCCTAACAGGTCAGGGACCAGGACCTGTCTGCAGCCCTGGGGGTTCGGGACTGCAGTTTCAGACGGTATTTTGTAGTAGATCTCATGAACAGGCAAAGAGAGAGTTTTAATGGACTAGTGATTTGGTGAAGAACATCTAACCAGAGAGAATGACAATAACAAAAGGCATAGTGGTTAATTCTTTTTCTGTTAAACATTTAACAGGTATCTGAGACTCTATTCCATCCAGGCACTAGAGCAAAGTCCACATAATGTGGCTATTACATAGAATGGGGGGGAAAAATACACACTGAGTATAATGGTAGAAAATGTCATAATTAGAGTCTGGTCTTTGTTCTGGCAAGTTGAGGAGGTAACTTTGCTATGGGACAGTCCACTTTACAGTCTGAGCCAATACCTGCTGCTGCCTCCGTTGTGTTCCTGGTACACAGGGTGTGCTAGGCGCATTCACCAACAATGTTCATCAATGTTAGGATGCTAAAGATTATCATTTTTTATCTATATTATTGTTATTTTTCTGACTATATAAACATTGCTTACTTTTTCTATAATTCAAAATATAAAATGATTTACAATCAATTCATTGACACATGCGTTCAATAGATATTTACTAAACATGCACTGTTTACCAGATTTTGAGGCACCAATCCCAGAGATAATTGAGACTTTGTTTCTCCCACAGCTCTACAAAGCATTTGGCATGTAATTAGTCCAAAATAAACTATAGTTCTATACCAAAGGAACAAGCGTTTTACTGTAATGAAGAAAAATCTACACCCATATTATATCATTCGGTGCAATTTTGTGTTTCTAAAAACAATTAGTTTCAGACACTTGGTGGAGTGCAAATAAAGCTACCTAATTTAGTGTCCACACTCTTCCATACTAATAGAAAGCAAAATTTGTTCCTGGTAACTCAGAAGCGACTTTACCTTGATTACCAGCTTTATCCATAATGCATATTATTAATGTAAGAAATTTCCTAGGTACTGGACTAAACAGAAGAGAGGGAGGCACACACCTACCTTATGCAGAGTCTGTAATGTTTCCAGAATTTGAAAATCTTCATTTTAGTCCAGCTAATTATACAGTGCAGGCTGAGCCATAAATCAAAGCTGGAGGTGAGACTATGACCACTTACACATCTATGATGGCTATGAGCTATAAGGTCATTGCAGACAACAGCAAGGAACATAGTTGTAATAGACTGTTGGCCTCTAAGGAAATTATTAATTAAATTTTATCTTCTCCCCGGCATGCTTCAGTGGCACCACTATGAGTCTTTAGACCTGGGGAACCTACACCTCAGTAATAACCAGCCTTATCTTTGGGCTGGCAGTCATTCAATACGCTCCTTTCTCTGACACCAATCATGAACTGCAGTGTGGGATGTCAGGGTTTCTGCAAATGCCAATCGCACGCCTCACTGTACATTAGGCCCAGGGTTCAGATCTCATGATAGGAAATCCAAGAATCAGCCGCTAGCAGAGTAATCCATTTTCTGGAAACAAGATGTGGACACAGTCTGTCTCCAGCACCCAGCCCCTTTAGCCTCACATGTTATCTCTGAAAGGGCTAAAATCACTCTCAAAAGACCAAAGTGAAGAGACTCGAAGTGTCACTGTGTTGACACCATCTAGATGGAGTGCTATTTTTGAGCCTGTAACTTAAGGTGCAGGCTTGACGAGGAAAATCAGAGCTGAAATGTCATTTCCAGCTATTTTCTTGGAGAGATTCCCCAGATGGATTGGCTCAGCCCACGAATCAAATGGCATTTGTGTTGTTCCTCACTGCTTGCTGTGTCAGCCAGCTGTGTTCATCCTGCCCACACTGGATCCTCCACATTAAACGTTTTCTGATTAGCTGGCAGCTGTTCTGAAGACCCACAGAGCAGATTGGAGTCCACTCTGCTTTTCCATAGATGGGTGGCCCTACGGTACTAATGGGGATTTAAGCATCTTCATTTTAGGCAAGACAGCAGGTAGAGAATATAAAGTACGGATGTGTTTGATTAGATCCCTAGTTTTCCAAATTGCTACTTAAGCATGCCTTCTGTGGCCCAGCTATGTATTTTGATGACTGTGCCATTTGGCTCAGCTTTATAAGTTTGAGTCACTGCCCCTGCTGACCCATCTCCTCTCTTTTGGTCCTCTTTGTTACTGAAAATTCATGATAGAGGAAATCTAGGAAGAGTGAAAACTCAACTGAGGGTATCTCTAGTGAATGCCTGAGAGAGAGGGTGCTGCTAGCCCTCAGTGAGACCAAGAATGAATAAGACACAGGCCCCAAGAGGAAGAAAATCCAGAAGTGACAACTCTGACAATAGCCATGACGATTTTTATTCAAATTGCCTTTGAGTAGGCTGCGTATTTGAGGTTGGCAGCATATGTGGAAATTACATTCACATCTTTATTACGACCTTCCTAATCATGTCATATCCTTGAATGTTCTCCTTGGAAACATTCTTGTGGTGACAGTTAGGTTTAGGAGAATTTTATTTTCTATATTACAACTTCATAGAGGCATTTGTTCCATCCTGGATTTTTAAAAATTATTTTAAGATGGTTGCTTTATGAAACCTGGTGAGCTCTATGGAAATTTCAGGCAGGAGATTTGTAGCAAAGACTATTTTCAGTAGAGACGCTGCCAAACCAGGATAGTAAGGAAATTGTTATCAGGAACGCTGGGACCCAAAGGTTTGCCACTGCCTAAGGAAGAAGGAATATTGTTTAATCTTGGGAACGTTTCTGGTTGTTTACAACTCTCATAGAAGCTTAGCCTCCTCTTAAACGTAGAAGGCTTTTTAGATCCCCATCTTGTCCAAAATCCTGCCATGTGTATAAATTCTTTCTAGGACCACCCTATTGGGTAACCAAACAATTTTATATGAGTATCTTCATTACCGAGAAATTCACTCCCTCATGGCAGTTCAGTCATTAAAAAATAATACATATATATATACACTTGTATTAGTATGTTCAGGCAGAACTGAGACAGACAATTTAACCAGTTAAATTTTACTTATCTTAGCTATATTTGCAAATATAATTTAATTTTCAGGTTATAAAGGCCACTTCTTATTTTCTCAATTATGCCTTAAAAAATGGAATGGTTTTGTATATATAATAGCATGGTGCTATTACAAATGTCAACAATGACACTTACAGACTTTCTTATTTGCTTTTTTATTTAATATATAACATAAAATTTGCCATTTTGACTCCTTTTAAATGTACAATTCAGGAACATTAATTACATTCACAGTGTTGTGCAGTTATAATCACTATTTCCAAAAATGTTCTTCATTCCAGAAACTGTGTACCTGTTAAGCAATAACTCCCCATTCCTCCTTCTTCCTAGTTTCTGATAAACTGTGTTCTATTTTTCATCTCGATGAATTTGCCTATTCTAGTTATTTCATGTAAGCAAAATTATACAATAATCATTCTCTTGCATATAACTTCATTCACTTAGAATGCTTTCTAGGTCCATCCATGAGGTAACATGTACTAAAACTTATTTCATTTTAGAGCTGAATAATATCCCATTGGATATATGTAGTATATTTATTGTTTATTCATCTGTTGACGGACACTTGGGGTTGTTTCTACCTTTTGCTCTTGTGAATAATGCTCCATGAACATTGGTATGCAAGTACCTATTTGAGTCCTTGTTTTCAATTCTTTGGTGCATATACCTCAGAATAAAATTGCTAGGCCATATGTTAATTCTATGCTTAACTTTTGGAGGACCCACAAAACTGTTCCCCACAGAGGCGAGACCTTTTAACATTCTTACTAGCAACTCATGAGATTCCAATATCTTCATATCCTTACCAACACTTATTTTCCTTTTTGTTTTTAATTTATAGCTATACTAGTAGGTTATCTCATTGTGGTTTTTATTTGCATTTTCCTAATAATTGATGTTGAATTTCTTTTCATGTGCAATATTAGCCAATTGTATATCTTCTGAGGAGAAATGTCCGTTCAAGTCCTTTGCCTATTTTTTATTTAGGTTGTTTGTCTTTTTGTTGTTGAGTTGTAAGAGCCTTTTTATTTTCTAGGTACTAAACCTTTACCAAATATAAGATTTGTTTGTTCGTTTTTGAGAAAGAGTCTCACTGTTGTCCTGGGTAGAGTGCTATGGTGTCATCACAGCTCACAGCTCACAGCTCACAGCAACTCAAACTCTTGAGCTCAAGTGATTTTCTTGCCTCAGCCTTCCAAGTAGCTGGGACTACAGGTGTCCGCCACAACACCCAGTTAATTCTGTATTTTTAGGAGAGAGGTTTCAAACTCATGAGCTCAAGCAATCCATCCTTGGCCACTCAGAGTGCTAGGATTACGGGCGTGAGCCACCGCACCCAGCCCCAAATATATGATTTGCAAATATTTTCTCCCACTGTATGGGTTTTGTTTTCATTCTCTTGATAGTATCCCTTGATGCACAAAAGTTTTAATTTATGGGAAGTCCAATTTTATCCATTTTTTCTTTTGTTGCCTGTACTTTTGGAGTCATATTTAAGAAATTATTCTGTTATAGTTTTAGCTCTTAAATTGAAGTCTTTAATATGTTTCAAGTTAATGTTTTGCTTCTGGTGTGGGTAAGGGCCAAACTTTATTTTTTTATTTTAATGAAAGCAGCCAGTTTTTCTAGACTTTTTTTTTTTTTTTTTTTTTTTTTTTTTTTCAGTTTCTGGCTGGGGCTGCGTTTGAACCCACCACTTCTGGCATATGGGGCTGGCGCCATTCTCCTTTGAGCCACAGGTGCAGCCCCTAGATTATTTGTTGAAGAGATTATTCTTTCTTCATTAAACAGTCTTAACTCCCTTGTAGAAAATCATTTGACCATAAATATGAACGTTTATTTCTGGGTTCTCTATTCCATCTATTGGTCTATGCAACTATTTTTATACCAGTACCATACCATTTTGATTAATTTAGCTTTGTAGTAAGTTTTGAAATTAGGACATGTGAGTCCAACTTTGTTCTTTTTCAATACTGTATCGGCTATCCTTGATCCACTGGAATTCCATATGAATTTTAGGATTAGTTTTTACATTTATATAAAAAACACCATTGGAATTTTGCTGGAGATTGAATTAAATCTGTATATCACTTTCAGCTGATATACCACATTGGAGCAGTATTAGCATCTTAACTATATTAGCTCTTCCTATTCATGAACATTGGATGTCTTTTTGTTTTTTTTAGTGTTTAATTTATTTAAGCAATGTTTTGTAGTTTTCGGTATATAAGTCTTGTACCTTGGTTAAATTTATTCCTACATATTTTATTCCTTTATACGATGCTATAAATGAAATTATTTTTTAATTTCTTTTTCAAAATATTCATTTCTTGTATATATAAATGCAACTGATTTTTTGTGTGTTGATTTGTATCCTGCAACTTTGCTGAATTCATTTATTAGCTAAAACAAGTTTGTGTGGATTCTTTAGGGTTTTTAGATATAAGATTATCTCATCTGCAGGTGGAGATTGTTTTACTTCTTTACTTCTTTCTTTCCAATTTGTATGCTTTTATTTATTTTTCTTGCCTAATTGCTCTAACTAGAACTTTCAATATTAGGTTCAATATAAGTGATGAAAGCAAGCATTCTTGGTCTTGTTCCTGGCTTTCAGGGAAAAGATTTCAGTCTTTCACCACTGAATATGATGAACTATGGGTTTTTTTTATATATGGCTTTTCTTATTGTATGTTGAGGAAATTCTTTACTATTTCTAATTTATTGATGTTTTATCGTGAAAGGATGTTAGATTTTGTCAAATGGTTTTTCTGTATCAATTGAGATGATTATGTTATCCCCCCCTTTATTTATTAACCTGGTAGATTTTACTGATTTTCACATATTGAATCACCTTTGCAATCCTTCAATAAATTCTACTTTATCGAGTTATATAAACATTTTGAACAGGTGCTGAATTCGGTTTTCTAGTATTTTCTTGAGGATTTTTGCATCAATATTCATAAGGAATATTGGTCTGTAGTTTTCTTGTGTTTCCTGTGTCTGGATTTAGAATCAGATAATGTTGACCTTGTAGAATAAATAAGAAAGTGTCCTCTCCTCTTCAGTCTTTTTGGAAGAGTTTGAGAAGGACTTATGTCAATCCATTCATCTTTAAATGTTTGCCAGACTTCCCCAATGAAAACGTGTGATACTGGTCATTTCTTTAGAAGATTTTTGATTATCAGTTTAATTCCTTACTTGTTATAGGTTTATTCAGATTTCCTATTTATTCTTGAGTTCATTTTGGTAATTTGTGTGTTTCTAGGACTTTTTCCAGTTCATCTAGGTTACCCAATTTCTTGGCATACAGCTGCTCATAGTATTCTCTTATATCCTTTTTAATCTATATACACAGTCACTAGTAATAGCAGTGCACCAGCTGTTATATCTGCCATTGTTAAGGAGTCTTTCCTTCAGTTTTAAGATTCAAGAACCCTTCTGACAGTGGTGCCTATGGCTCAGTGAGTAGGGCGCCCGCCCCATATACCGAGGGTGGCGGGTTCAAACCCAACCCCGGCCGAACTGCAACCAAAAAATAGCCGGGCGTTGTGGTGTGCGCCTGTAGTCCCAGCTGCTCGGGAGGCTGAGGCAGAAGAATCGCAGAAGCCCAAGAGCTGG